>SNQJ01S0016304.1:196261-252368 GCA_010110895.2 Picea sitchensis | reverse complement strand
TAACCTGTCATCATCACTACCAAAAATAATATCATCAACATAAACTTCAATTAATAAAATATTACCTTGACTTACATTGATGTAGAGGTTGTTGTCTGCACTTCATTTTCTGAACCTTGCCTCCTGTAGACATTTATCTAGTCTAGAGTACCATGCTATAGGAGCCTATTTTAGACCATACAAGGTCTTCTTTAATTTTCACACATAGTTTGCATTCTCTGACAACTGAAATCCTTCTAGTTGTTCAATGTAGACTTCTTCTTCAAGTTCCCCATTCATAAAAGATGATTTTACGTCCATCTGATACACTTTAATATTTTTGGAGCATGCATAAGATAAAAGAAATCAGATTGATTCCATTTTGGCAACTGGGGCAAATGTCTCTTCAAAGTCGATTCCTTCAACTTGTGCATATCCTTTACATACCAATCTAGCTTTGTTCCTTGTAACCTGTCCATCTTCATTCAATTTATTCTTGTAAACCCACTTTGTGTCGATCAAATTCTTATCCTTTGGTCTCAGAACCAATTCCCAAGTGTCATTTTTATCTATTTGATCCAATTATTCATCCTTGGCCTTGTTCCAAAATTCATCCTTACTGGCCTCTTCAAAATAGGTTGGTTCAATCATAGATTTGAGTGCCAGGTGTGTTTGTTTTGGTGAACGAATTTTTCTTCTAGTCACAACTCCTACGTCTTTGTTTCCGATAATCTGATCTGAAGGATGATTCTTCTGTACTCGTCTACTAGGTGTATTTGGAGGAACTTATTGAACTTTCTCTTCTTCTTCTATAGGATTCTCGGATTCTATTCATCTTCCTCTTCTAATTCCTTTTCATCTTCTACTTCTTCTTCAAAAAACTGTTCCATTGATTGATTTTCTTCTTCCTTTGATTCTGGTCTACCTGTTTCATCAATTGGTACATTGATGCTTTCTACAATTTTGTTCAATCACAGATTCTAACACTTGCATGATTTCCTTGTACTTGAGTAACCGACAAGTACTCCTTTATCCATGTGAGAGTCAAACTTTCCCATTTTTCCAACTTCTCTTTTGATGTAGCATTTGTTTCCAAAAACTTTGAAGTGCTTCACATTTGTTGGTCTCCCTTTCCATAGCTCGTAGGGAGTTTTGTTAGTGTTGTTTCTGAGCATTACTTTGTTTTGAATGTGAATTGTTGTATGGACTGCATGTGTCCAAAATATATTTGTCAATTTGGAATCCATTAACATTGTTCGAGCCATTTCTTGTACTGTCCCGTTCTTTCTTTCAACAAATCCATTATGTTGAGGTGTCCTAGCAATGAAGAATTTCCTTTTTATTCCATGACTGCTACAGTAGTCCATAAATTCCTTTGAAAGTGAACTCTCCTCCATTATCATATCTCAATCATTTGATTGTAATGACCCCAATCGTTACGACTCCAAGAAAATCGAAAAGTGCATTTTTTTTGTTTTATTTTTAGGCAGGAAGGCAATGACGACACAGTTAACCAAACCACACCACTTGATGATGAACACCATGCATGCAAATCAGACAAAAACCAACAACGAATATACACACTAGCATATCAAGCAATTAGGATAAAAATGTGTAAATCAAAATAAAGAAACGACTACCTGCCTGATACACAACATGACCACACCTACAAGCTAAAGACAACATGCATCATTCTAACACAACGGCCTCAACGAACATTAAATAGAACCTTTATGGAACGCAAAACCAAACACATGAAGGTGTTACAACCCAAGCGCCAACAACGAATTACAACAATCAACAACACCCACAACAAGAAGCACAGACTCCGACCAAGTTATCATTCGCCTCTATCCAATAGGGCGCGCCATGATCCCCTCATCAGGAATCATGTCATCCCCAGGTGATAGGTGCGAAAATAACCTTGCACAACATAACCTATCTAGACCAAGGACTCAAGATAAATCCAATGCGTCAGGAGCCATAATAACTGACAGGAATAATGCACCTACGCCTCTATGCAACAGGTCGACAAGACGCGGATGAAATCACTCAATTATTTTGCACACGCTATTAGATGACTCGACAACAACCATAAACCATAATTGTTAAGCATGATGTCTATGTGTGAGTAGTGAACTATTATAACTGAAAAATCCTATTATCTCAATATTATAATTGGTCTAACAATGAAATCCTATTATTTTTTATAAAATCAACAACAAAAACTTGTATGTCATTTATTATTAATAAATGTTGTTATCTTCCTTGTATAATCAACCTACCTTTATTTTCCTCAAGCTCAATCACGTAAGGGATAAGTTAGTTAAGGTAATTATGTATTATATCTCACCCATTAAATACTAACTCACTGCCACACATTAGATATTATACATCTTTGTAGCACATTAGATTTAAAATCTCATAAAATTGCTATGCTACTAATAAAATAAATGTTACGCTAACCATTAATAAAATTTGTTGTGCTTGATCAAAATATCTATTTATCCATCAATGTATCACTGTTTATTTTTACCATAAGTATAAAAATGAATTTAGCAAAAAGTTAAACTTTAAATCTCTGTCATGAAGGTTATGGTAAGGATTCGTCGTCAGTTCACTATTTGTTGCATTTTTTCACGGTATGAAATTGTTAAGTAAATTGCTATCCTAAATAAGAATCACTATCATATATTTGCTATGTGGATTCACTGTCATGCATAGTAAAATAGTTGTCTATAAATAAAGTGTTCGTTGACTATCCAACATTGGATCAAATGCAACCATACACACACCCTTTGTCAAGCATGCGTAGTCATGAAGTGTGAAGCCTTAGATGTCTTTAAAATATAATTGTTGTCTTTCAAGCATATGATGAGTGGTCTCTAAAAGTCTGATATTTCCATTATAAACTCGTTGACCTGGATATGTTAAATTAGCATCGCTGGAATAACATTAATGCTGAGTTAAATTGCCATAATAGCATTGCTGAAATGAAACTGTCACTAGTCAATAGTCATAAGAATATCTTTGTAGTAAATTCAACATTGTAATTAAAAATTGCCACAATACATGGCTGTAATAAAATTCACTTTAATTATTGGCCAAATACATCGCTGCCAGGAAAAGTAATAAAGAAATTCGCTGGCATTTGGGGTTCATAAAAACAAAAACGAAGGTAGTTCGTGGGTGATTAAAGATCTGGGTGAATCATAGACAAACAAAGGGTAACTTGCAGTCAATAAGGTAATAGATTGCAGGCTGAAGAAAGTAAAATTGCAGTCAGAGATAGGTAAATTGTATTCAAGAAACACCAAAGAGTAATTCATTGTTCTTGAAATGATATGCATCATATTACAGTAAATACGCCCCCACTACATAGTACAAACCACCAATGCACAACGAAAAATGCTTCCCTTGCCTGGTAACACGCAGTCTGGTATCAAATGCCATCATTTTTAGTCATGGAAAACACGTAGTCTGGTTATTAGAAACACTGTCAAAAGGTTAAGGTGGGGTTGAACTTCTATGGAGTAGGGATCGCTTCCCAACAAGATCACAGTGTGAAACACATATTAAAGGTGAAAATTTCCCTCTATACAATTAAGACTCTATACATTTCACATATGTACAAGTTTTCCATGTAAAATTTTTTAATTACTTCTATACAATTTCGCGGTGTATCAATTTACCACTCATTGTTTAAAGAATTTAAAATACCATACCATTTTGATGAGTATTGAATTACCACTCAGTGTGTAAAGAATTTTAAATTACCATGTACTTCTACACTAGTTACATCTATCAAGAGAAGTTGAGACTCCATACAAAAATTACCTCGATTAAATTCACTGGGTAAAAAAAATGCAGTAATCAAGGTAAAAGTTTCGTTGTTATCAAAGGCATAAATTTACTGTCAATCAAGTGTAAAAATGTAGTCAACATATAAATAAAAAACATTCATTCACATTTTAATAACTCTAATATTTTACCAATCAAGAGCTGGGAACTGTCAATAAAATCACAGAAAATGAAATGCCATCCAAAAACACAGAGGTGAGATTAAAAACACAAAGAATATTAAGTTGCTTGTAGAGATAAATAATAGCAATACGCAGAGCTACTCAATATCTAGAAGGCACAAGGACAAACATTCATCCATGAATCAATCAACGGATAGATAAGACATGGGTATACAACTGGGAAAAGTTATCCTTCGCTCATCATCCATGCACAAAAAAGAAGGGCATTAGAATCTATAGGTCTATAAACACCAAAGTGACGACCGACGATTTGGCTCCTGGACGACTGCTCAGGCATGTAATGATGATCTAGGGATAATGATGGAAGATACAACACAATCACGTCATAATAATCAATAAAACAAAACTGAACAGTCTTAGCGATCAGGGATTGGGTTGCCAAGGAAATCAATTCAATGCAGGGAGCATAAAGCTATGATGACCTTAAGTTCTGGATTAAAAATGCTGAGTAAAACACATTTCTTTACACAATAGAATTATAGTAATAAAAGCGCAAGAAAAAAATTAATCAACCATTCAAAATAAATGCATGTGTATCATAGCCCAAGGCGGAAGCTCTGAGTCGTTGTCCCGCGTGTGCTCCGTCCAACTCTCGCTTGTCGATCGATGTGACTTCACCGGTACCTCCCAGCCAATGTTAGGGGTACTCTTCTTCCCCCTGAGCCCCCCAAGCCACAAAGGGGCCACGCACACTAAACCAAAGAAAATCTAGCACCCAACTTGCCTTGCAAGGTCGAACTACCACTCGTTACCCGAGCTGGGTATCCAAACTCCCACAAGATAAGTCAGTCAAGACAAAAATTCTGCAGCGTAACGTTACACATAAAATTTGAGATCCATGGTCCTCCTCCTCCATCCTTTTTATAGAGTTTCTAAGTGATTTTTTTCCCAATTTTCCATTTAATTTATTTTTCATTAATTTAATTCATAAAAACCTCCCTCGTACACATGTCACCCATCCCCCTAATTGCACCAAAAATTAATTTCATTAAATATTTAATTATTCGTATTTCCCTCACCCACCTAAAAACATTCATAAAATCACTCCTTGGTGTCTCCATATTCCCTTACACATTTTAAATGACTTACGCCCTTACTAAATTCCTAGTTAAGTTCATATTTAGAAAGTTCTTAAAGGCAAGATTCCTTACTAAGTTAATCATTCTGCTTTTTCCTTACGTTTCTCTTTTTCTTTATGTTTCCCCTTTTCCCTTTAGTTTACTATTTCTTTTAAGTTTCCCTCTTTTCCCTTTTTATCTAAAACTCAAATTAGCAAGTGTAGAAAAACCACCTCTTTCTCTTTTTAATTAATAAAGTTTAGTTAGCATAAGTAGAAAAACAATCATTTCTTTTTAAAAAAAATTAATCCCCCAAAGTAATTAGATTTTAATAAATTAATTGAATTTCTTACCTCCATCTCATCACATGTTTAATTATGATTATTATTATTTTACCACAAGTATCACTTAGAACTAGATTTTAATTTCCTAGGTTGGGCGACATTTTTATTAAGGAAATTGGTTTTAAACCTTACTTATCATGTCATTCATTTTAATACCGACTAATTTTATTCACTTACCCGTTGAAATCGCGACGTGCCCCTTAGGACGCACTAGGTGCTCCAAGGGTGTCACTTGCATTTTTCTCTTTTCCTTGCGCGACATGCCCTTTAGGACACACTACATGCTCTAAGGGTGCCACTCGCCTCTTTCCATTTTCCTTGTGCGACGTGCCCTTCAGGATGCACTACATGCTCCAAGGGTCCCACTCACCTCTTTCCATTTTCCTTGCACGACATGCCCTTCAAGATGCACTACGTTCTCTAAGGGTGCCACTTGCCTCTTGACTGACTTGGTAGACATCAAAAACCCCTGGAGTCAATACTCTACCAGGTGATCTTGTGGAATACTAAGGTCCTCTAAGGATTAAGGCCCCTTCCTTATTGCACGCCCCTTAGAATCATTGTGAGCGGTTGTCGCAGTCTGCCCTCACGACATCGTGGGTCTTATTGAACTAGGTAATCGTTAACCTACAATTCGAGCCACGGTGGGAGTGCTAGTAGGTTGTGGCAGGGATGTTTTCCACACCTCTCCCTCAACATATCTAGTTGTCGTGTGTGACCCCTCTACTCCACATTTGAGTTTGGTTAGAAAGCTATCGTTAGCCTGCATCATCAACGAATCATGTTAGAAAAATAATCAATCATCATAACATCTAATCAGATGTACACATGTCATATATACAACAATCAAACCCCAATAGTCCACTCCCTGACTCAATCTGGAGTCCAAGGGGTTTCATCGATGCCTCTGCATCCTCAAGGTCCAAAGTCCTGAACACTCAGGAGAACCGAGTCAATAACACCTGTCTATGTCAATACAACAAAATAACATGTCATCATATCCATAATGCCTCATAATCATAATCAAACTCCCAATAGTATAATAATCCAGATCACTTGCAAGAAAGTGTCCTCAAAGAATAAGTTCGCTCAGTGCGTGCAAGAGTAAGATGTTACATTGATTTTTGAATCCATTTCATTTTCAACCATTTCCTTGTAGATCTTGAAGTTTTCAAAATCTTCTGACTTATTCTTGAGAAAGAACACTGCAGTCACTCTTGTATAATCATCAACTAATAACATAAAGTATTTCTCACCTTTTAAATGTTTTTTTGTAGTTGGTCCAACTAGATCAGTATGCACAATTTCTAGTGGTCTTGTCATTTAATATTCCTTTGATTTGAACATGTTCTTTGTTTGCTTTCCTTCTTGATAATGCTTGCATAAAGTGTTGATTGGTTTCGTGATCTGGGGCATTTCTCTGTCCACTTCTCTTCTGTTGACTTTGACAAGGTTATCAAAATGTATGTGACCCATTCTTTTGTGCCATGGACAACTTTTCCTTTCCTAGACAACAGTTTTCATTTCCAATTTCACTTAATACATATATGTTGCTTGAAGTTCTCGCAGCTATAGTAATCAATTTTCCTGAACCTTCTTTTCTTATCTCGCACTTTTGCGAATCAAAAGTAACTTTATGTCCTTGGTCACAAATTTGATTCACACTTAGAAGATTATGTTTCATATCTTCTACTTGTAGAACATTTTCTTCCTTGGTATTCTTGTTCCCAATTCTGACTGTGCCTTTTCCAATTATTTTAGTTGAATCATCATTTTCAAAGAATATTGACCCATCTCTTTCTTTTCGTAGTGTAAGAAACCTGTCTCTATCACCTGTCATGTGTTTTGAATAACCATTGTCAACATACCAACCACATTTCTTCTTCTTAGCTTGTAGAGAGAGTGTGCATTCTTCATTGCTATATTGATCCTTATTTCTTATCCATGTCCTTTTCTGAGGTTCCTGTATGTGATTGTTGTTATTATGTTGCAGTTCTCTAGGAGGGAATGTCATTCTGTAATCTTTGGCCATGTGTCCAAAATTGTTACATTTGTAACATTCCACTTTAGTGCTCAAAGATTCAAACATGTTGTAAATTCTTCTCCGTGTTTCACTAGGCCTTCTTGGATAACCCCTTTATGTATGAATTTCAAAGTTGTTTGTGTTCCTGTTGTTATCTCTGCAATTCACATCTTTATGTCCAAAATTTTTGCATGCATAACATAAACCAAAAAATATAGTTTGATACCTAGGAGTTGAATATATTTTGAAAGGAGGTACTCTTATAAATTCTTCTTCATCCTAAGGCCTATCTATCGGTTGTTGAATCTAAAATATGAATCTTCTCGGTGGAGGAGTGTCCCTGTAATATTCCTTGTAGATCTTCCTACCCCCCTTGATTATTCATGCATATCTTTTTGGATATGTTTATTGCTCTGTTGTTTTGGAGCTTGATCCTTTTTCTATTTGATTGTATCCAAGTCCGGACTTGTCATGATGAGATTTTTTACTGCTGATAATGTCATCCAAAAATTTTGAGTTGTTCTGCATATTTTTCTTTTAAATATCTTTTCTTAATGTGACAATCTCTGCTTCCAAATTTCCAATGATCTTGTGTTTTTCTTCTAGCTTTTCTTTGAGTGCTTCTTCAATTCTTTTATCTTCTTCTATTTGAACCTTCAAATTTGTGATCATTTGTTCTAGTTCTTAAGTGTCTTGTTTCTTTTCTAGTTCTTCTTGTAGTTTCTTGTTTTTCTTCTTTTCTCTTATGATAACTTCTATGGAACACATTAATTCCTCTCGGTAGTCAACTTCTACCTCTTCAATTTATTCTTCGACTTCTTCATATTCTTCTTCGAATTCTTCATATTCTTCTTCGGATTATTATTTATCAGAGTCGTCTACTTCCATGAATAGAACTCTTTCTGTCTCACTATCACTGACTTCATCTTCATCTGATGATGAGATGTCTTCTTTGGTGCATAAGCTTTTCTTGAAAACTTTCTTTGTGGTTATTTTGCCTTTATATGTTTGGTTTCCTTTTGAGTAACCTTCATCGTTTCTCTTTTTCTTATAAGGACATTTGTTATCAAAATGAACAATACCATCACAATTAAAACAAATTAAAGGAATCTTACCTCTATACCTACCGTCATTTCCCTTGCTCAGTCTTTTGACAAAGTTGGCCACTTCTTCATCATCTTCCGAGTCGTCACTGTTTCTTCTATGTTCTTCTTTTTGCCTTCCCTTTTGCTTTGAATTTTTGGATGTTTTGAAGGTTTCTTCTTTTATATCTAGATTTTCCTGTTCAGTTCTCATTTCATATGCTATGAAGATTCCATGTAATTCGTCCATGCTTATTGAGTTTAGATCTGATATTTCTTTTAGTGTTGATATCTTAGGGTAAAATCTCATAGGAAGAGATCTTAGTACTTTTTGAACAATTACAAATTCTTTGATTTCTTCTCCCAATCATATGATTGCATTTACTATTTCATCAACTCATAAAAATTAAGCCGCAATATTCTCATATTCCTTCATCTTAAGTTGTTCGAACCGACCTCTGTAAGTTTGAATCTTTGCTGCTTTAACTTTTGAATCTCTTTCATAAATATTTTGAAGTTTGTCCCAAATCTATTTAGCGGATTTACAATGTGCAACTTTGGTGAATATTGTTTCACTAAGACCATTCAGAAGTGCATTTTTGGATTTGGAATTATTCTGACCGAGTTTCACTGCTTTTTCATTTGTTGGCGGAACTACTAGTGTTGTGTATCCATCTACAATTGATTGCCAAATTTCAAAGCTCTGTGCCTGCATATATGTTTTCATCCTTATGCTCCAAAATTTATACTTCTGTCCATTGAACTGTGGTATTCCATTTTTATACAATTTGTTGCTCTCCATGATCTACCTTTCATTGGTTAAACTGATTTCTGAAGGAACCTTCTCTGATACCAATTGTTGGATTACTTAGAGGGGGGGGGTGAATCAGTAATAGATAAATTTAATCCTTTTTAACCATATAATCCAAGTGTTATACCAATGTAGCATTATCATCCAATAACTGTAGAGTAAACAAGAAATGAACAAATGAACAATCATACACATACACAATACACCAATGTTTTATGTGGAAACCCAAAGAGGGACAAAACCACATAATGTATTGAAGAATTACATTCATTGGAGGCACCAACTTCCTTTGTTTTCCAGGTGCAACTAGAAGTAGGCTCCAAACCCCTTTTTTCTCAGGCTACAACCTGAAGGAAGCTCCAACTTCCCTATTCTCTGGCTACAACCAGAAGGAGTATACAACCCCCTATGTTCTCCGTCTACAACCACCTTCTTGTCTCATCCAACTGCCCTAAAGTAGAAGTATAATGATGGAACCAATGTCACACTATCATTATCAGATATATTTTTGTAAACCTGTACCAATAAACCTGAACCATGAATCAACTTGTACCTCAACCTGTAATCAACCTGTACCATAAAAAAGTGCATCAACCATGCACCAACCTGTACCAAAAAACCTGTAATCAACCTATACCATAAAAAAGTGCATCCAACCATGTACCAAGTATGTACCAATCATGTGTCAACTAATCATCAACTATGACTCATCAATATGTACCAACATCATCAACTATTCACCTCATGTATGTGTCAACTCATCAACTACTTGTCTCAACCATGTACCCAACATGTACCTTAACCAAAATCCCTCATCAATTTCATCATCCAAATATGATTTGTAACTCTATAATAGACCTGGTATATATGATCACATACTTGCAAAACTTCCTTAACTTTCACAACAAGAGACTAGCATTTTCATCAAACTTTTCTTTAGTCTCACATGACTAGTTTGGGATTAGTCAACAACCCTAACTTGAAATAATCATAAATATGTACCTGTAATTAATAAAGATCTAAAAATAGTACACAATTTTCTTCAATTTATTTTAAGCAATTCCTCCAGGTGTCACTACTTGGAACCTCTCAAAAAAGGAGTTATAGAAAAAATGGCATACGTTGTTGAATTATGGCTTATTCTAGAGAGAGACATTGTAGAGAGTGCCCCACACATAATATTTGTTGAATGGATATTAAAATGTTACATAGAATACTACAGACTGTACTCTAACCAACACATTTGGTCTTACTGAATTTGGATCTGTTATGAAGAATATATGATGTTTTTACCCGAAACACATAATTTAGACTAGTTTCCGGACTAACCTCAAACCCTATTTTCCATGGAGTGTAACTCCAAAAATACAACGACCCACAAGATGAATTTTTTACCAAAGATACTTGGATATTTTTCCTCAATTCCCTATCAATTTCATGGTCTGAATCATTCTAGAAGAAAACTTATTGCGAAAATGGTGAGATGACCTGTAAATAACATACCTTAGAAAACATCATCAAAAGAATTTATCCTCCCTTGAATTCCGGCCTTCTTTTCTTCACCTTCCCTTTGAAATTTAGCTTAGATATCCTCTGGTTACCTTAGTCACCTTAGATATTCAATATGCTCAAGTGTGATATAAAATGAGAGAGCCTTGCCTCTTATTTATACTCCCCATCTTCTAGGTCACTTAACCTATTTCCCTCAATTTTAGGGTTAACCATTTTCCACAATTAGAAAGTTCTCCACTACTTTACCATTTAAATATTCCTCCTTGATGTTGTCACCTCCCTTTATCATATAAATAATCTTCTTTGATTTTGTCACTTCACTTTATTATTTAAATAATCCTTCTTGACTTTATCACTTTACTTTATCATTTAAATAATAATTTCTTCTTTGCAATCTCTTTGACTTCTTTGACCTTTTGGGGCTTCAAGCCAACATATGAGGGTCCCCCAACTTCATAAGGCCATAACTCTCAAACTGTGAGGAGTTATGTGACGTTCCAAATACCACTAGAAATGGCATGACATGTACTATCCATATAGAATAGTATTACCTTCAAATATATTAAAACTCATACCATTATACATGAAACAACCTTGGGTCCATTACCCAAAACTTTGTGCTACCAGAATTAGCTACAAGAATTTCTTCAATGGTTGACATCAATGAAAACCAACCTTAATCAACATACATTACTCCTCGATATCTCAAATAATTACAAATTCCCTACGAGCTTCATACAAAAATGTAGCCTATAGTTGCCATAAAATTTGAAACTTGTCAAGCCTAATTGCACAATAGTGTGCCTCTAGTTCTTCCCAAAATACTCCTTTCATCACTATCAGGTTGAATCATAATTTCTTTAACTATTCTACTAGGAACATATGCAATGATTTTAGAATGCAAAATATAAATCCTGAAAGATTTTAATACTTTTACCATTGCATAAGCCCATTTTTCCATAATATTATATTTTAATTATGAATCTCTAATAATTTTACTGAAGAAAGAAATTGGTTGTTCAAAACCTTCATCATTTTTCTGTAAAAGAACAATATCTATAGTATTTTCAAAAGCAATGATGAATATAAGAAATTCTTTAGAATAATTTCAGATTACCAAAATTGGTGCTTCTCCTAGAACTTTCTTAATTTGTTGAAATGAAACTTTTGCCTCTGTTGAACATTTAACCTCGTTGTCTTTTTTTAACATATTTGTTAAGAGCTTAACAATCTCTACAAAATTAGGAATGAATCTTCTCAAAAAATTGATTCTACCTAAAAAGGATTGAACCTTGTTTTTGTTTCTAGGTAAATTTATAATGTCAATTGTGTTAATCATATTTGGATCAATTTTGATTCCTTCTTTAGAATTGATATGAACCAATAACTTTCCCTCCTGCATATAAAAGTGACACTTTTTAGGATTTAATGATAATCCATATTTCTTGCATTTTTCAAAAGTTCGTTAAGATGTTTCAAATGTTCTTCATCAAAATCAGAAAATATTGTCATGTCATCCAAATAAATAACTACAAACTTATCTTTTTCACCCACAAATGCAATATCCATGGCTCTTTGGAATGTGCCCCCTCCATTCATTAAACTAAATGGAATTTTATTGTACATAAAGGTGCCCCATGGTGTGGTAAATGCATTTTTCTCTCTATCTTCTTCTTGTAATGAAATTTGATTATAACCAGAGAAGCCATCAATCATAGAAATCCTATTGGCTCCTACAACTCTTTGTAGAATGTGGTCCATTTTTGGAAGTGGGTAGTTATTTTTCAACGATGATCTGTTAAAATCTACACATAATCTGATTTCTCCATTCTTTTTTTTTACTTACACGAGATTGGCCACCCAAACAAAATATCTAAGTGGTACAATGATTTTAGAATCCAATCATTTTTAAGTTCTTTCTCTATGACAGGAAGTAAGATGGGGTTAATCTTCCTAAGTTTTTGTCTGAAAGGTTTCACACCAGGGTTCAAGGGAATTTTGTGTTGTATAATGTTGGTATCATAGGTTCTAAGGTCTTCATATGACTAAGCAAAAAATCCACTATATTCCTTGAGTGACTCAACATATTTTTATTTTTGTTCAGCATGAAGATATTTGGAAAGTTTTACAAATTTATGATTCTTTTCAGTTCCAATATTACAATCTTCCACTTCATTTAATTGTGGTTGTACAGAGGGTTTTAATGGAATTCCATTATGATAAAAACGTATTTCTAATGGTATTAAACCTTTTGGAATTTGATTGTTTTTTAACAATAAAATTTTGTGATCAACGATTTTATTTTTGAGCTCTCCGTCAGTTTGATTTTCTTCTTGTGTCCAAATTGCATCATTTTGATTTTCTTGATCTATATGAATTTCAGAAAATTCTTCTTCCATTTCTAGGAATTGTTTGATCTGCAGATCATCCTCAAAGACTTGTCAATGTTGGACATTATTTGGAATGGAAGGCCTATGGCTTAGTTGAATTTGGTATTCTAAACTTGTGACATTTGGTGGTCTAAAATTAATGACTAGTATTCTGGGTATTGCATGGATATTGAATGAAAGAAAAAAGTTTTCAATTAGATCCCATACACAGTTTATGTATTCTCTCATCCTTGGATGTTTTTCCTGATAGATTTTCCTAATTTGTTTAACTATTAATTCAACATCTCCATAAACCACTAAATGTTTAATTTTCAATTTTCTAGTTGTTTCTAAGCCTGCTACCAAATCTTCATATTCACAAACATTGTTTGTAGAATCTGTCTCAAAATGTAATCTAAAAGAAAAAGGGATAATTTTATTAATTGAAGGAGACACAAATAAAAATCCATCTCTAGATCCTTCCCATGAAGAGGAACTATCAAAAAACATCTTACACATCCCTTCTTCAATATCAATAAGACTTTCACAATGATCAATTTGTTTTATTTCTAAAAAATATTCTAACTCACTATTTACAGATAACAAACAACTTCCCAAATCTTAGTCCACAACATACACATGATAATTGTTGGAATTTTTTGGATCATTGACTGTATAGACCAATTTGGTTTCCCTATATAATCTAGTATATTGCCCACCAAAAAGTGGAATCATGGCATAAGTTATGTCTAACTGTAAAGATCCTCCTAATTTGGCGCCCAAATATTTGGAAAGAAGCATCCCATATTTTATTGGCACATCAACCACAACTTCATCCATTAAGATACCTTTTGTATGGATTTGGGCTAAGTTTACTACCAAGTCTTTAATCATTCCAATACATTTCAATTTCCTAGAGTCGAATGAATAAAGATCTTGATACGGTCCTGTTATTTGTAATCCAATTTTTTCCATAATTATCTTAGGCATACGATTATGTGATGCACTTGAATCTAACATGCAATTATGTAAAAGGCGATCATGTATAGTTAAATAAATGTAAAATGGGGCTATTGAATCACTAGTATCTTCAATATTAGGTCCAAACATTATTGCAGGACGCTCATCATGAATATTAATAGTATTAACATGAATTCTTGAGTCTGAAAAATTAATGATCTTTGAAATTTTATTTTTATACAATGGACTCTTAGCCAATTCTACTAATGGTACTGGAATTTTGATTTTGCATAATTCATGTTCCAGGTTAAAAGAACTGATTGGTTTTTCTGGTTCTTTAGATTCAATTTCTGTGACCTTGGTTGTTGGTTGATCAGACTGTTGTTTTGCAACAACAACTTCTTTTCTCTTATCTTTTATCAAAATTTTCTTTGAATCAACGACCTTATTATTCTTTGGTCTGGGTTTAAGGTCATATTTATTGTGTAACTCAACTTGAATTGCATCAGAAAATAACTTATACTGAGGAGAAGGTGTACCAACATCGTTGGAATCCTCTTCATTAAAGAACTGACCAAAGATAAGTGATTGTTCATACTCTTCTTGAGTTACATGTGGATTAACCTCATCCTCACCATCTAAATTCATTTCTTCTATATTTTCATTTTTCTAATCTTCATCTCCTTCCAACATATTTTCATCTTTCAAAGGAGCTTGAATTTTTTTACCATTGTTCCTAGGAGGTCTTTGCTGAAATTCAGGATTAAAATTCCTTCTAAATTGATTAGGGTTTCTAATATTAGTTTCATTTTTAACCCTATCAACTTCCATTTTGGATATTTTATTAATTTATCCATTTCCTCAATCTTTCCATCTTGAGACTTTTTATTTGCACTAGATGAACCTCCATATTCTCTAATTTTCTTGTTTCCCTAATCCCTATTTTAGTTTTAAATTTAAATTTCCTAGCGACTATCAAATCAGATCCAATCTTGATTGCATCCTCTTGCATATCAGATAAGGTTATAGATCTCCTTTCTCTCAACAATAAAGCAAAATCTAGGTCAAAATCCCCTACAAAGGTAACCTTTGTAATTGTTTGTGAAGGTTTAACGCATGGTGGAATTTTAATATAAGTCTTATTGAGTTTTTCAATGAAATCATAAACTGATTCATTATTCTTTCGTTTCAAAGATCCAAATTTAGTTATGTGATAAAGATGATCTTTCTTCTCACCCCACTTCCTAAGAAAAGTAGTTTCTAATGCATCATAAGAATCTAAAGAATTTGGAGGAAGCAACTTAAACCAAATTCTTACCTCCCCTCAAATGTTTGGAAAAATAACCTCATATAAACATCTCCATGTTCAAGTCCAAACATATCAGCAAAATCATCAAAGAATGATAAATGTTCAATTGTTGTATTTTCACTTTCTTCATTAAAAATTTAGGTATCATTTTCAAGTAATTATTAGGAAGATCATGAAGATTTGCAGGCAATATAAGGGGAGCATATCTATTTGTAGCCTTATTGAACACTCTTGGTGGAGGTGGAGGAGGTTAATTAGGCTGGTTTGGTTGATTTACATTTCCATCCATTATGTCTTGAAGAAGCTTTTGATGATCGAAAGAAGGATTATAGAAAGTTTTGAAAGATTCTTCCCCTAAAGTTTGAGTACCCGAAGGAAAGAAACGTGAGACTGCTAGTATATGTTTAGGTCAATGATAAGGTATTGATTATGGTCTGTAAATGAAATCTGGAGAAAGAAGAAAGGAAGTCAAGGGAGAAAGAGGTTCAATAAAATCAACTGTAGATTCCTCTTTAACTTTGCTTGGATAAAAGACAGGAGATATCACAGTTGGAAACTCTGAATAAAAATAAGATTTTGATCAAGTAGTTATGTGAAGTTAATATTTAGGAAATTCATAAATGGTAACCCTCAACTCAGGAAAATTAACCTTTAATTTTGAGAAATCAACATTTGTTTCAGATTCTGTAATTTCAGGCTTTACAGGAGTAGGTTTATCTTCATAAATAATTTCAGAACTCTTAAGTTTCAGATATGAAGTATAAAATAGAGGATTAGTAATGAAAATTTTCAACTCTAAATATTCAAGCTTAGTACTAGTTCCTAAATCAATATATTTTAATTTCAAAGAACTAGTTGTTATTTCAGGAAATTTAATTTGAATTTAAGATGAACTAGATTTTGATTCATAAACTGTTAACTTAGATTAAGAATTACTAGTCTTTGCTCCAGAAGTATTATCTTTTAATTGAGTTCCTATAGGTTGAAAAATATTACTTGAAGAAGAAGAGGTTGATTTCTATTGTTAACTTTTGGATCAAAGAAAATTTTCTAGATTTGATACAAGTGTGGTTTTCTTTTGATTAGGATTATGCCTTGTATTCTTCCTCCTAAATGCTAGGTTTGAAAAAAAGAGAAGTCACTATAAATTTCAGTGGATTTTTCAATTATGGAGTTGCCGAGTGAATAATACTCAAAGAGTCTGCATGTGTTTTCTTCTTTTCACCATCATAAATTAGATCTGTTCAATGTCATACTTTTAGGGAAGATAGGTATTTCAAATCCGTTCCCCGACAATGATGCCAAAAAGATGTTGTTCCCAAAATTGTCCTAGGAGCAAAGACAATGTCAATGCATCTCACAGTAATAATTAAATTAATTAAATCAAAATTTTAATTCCCTAATTAATCCAAATCTTCAATGAATATAAACCAAACATAAAGAGGCCTTATCTCATTCAAAAAGTTCATCAAATATTAAAGCATGAAACGTAGAATGAAAGAAAACAAAATTGAAACAGGGAGAAAGGTATTCAGTACAAATAAATATTACTCCTTCTTCAATAGAGGAAATAACAAAAAAATTATCTATATCATGAAATTACTTGAAATTATAAGCAAGAATGTCAAAGAACATGTCTTAAGTTGTCAATTCCCATGCATTGATTAGGCATAATGTATATTTTTTCCATTGTTAGTTGCATAATTGAATATAATTTTAAATAATTATCCTTTTGTATCCCTTAATGAACCTAACATTTATTGTTAGTTTGATAAACTTGATTTCATTAGAACAATAGATATGTCAAAACCTAGACACATTCTACATTGGGCCTCTTGCCTTGGATCAAAACCAAGAAATGAATACAACCTTTTAAGGGAAACTTTCAACAATTCATATACTTGATAATAGAGTCAAGGGTTGAGCCCATTCAACCATTCATAACATAGGTATGCCTAGAATTTGAAAACACCTAGGGCCAAATAGCTAAGGTGCGATAGTAAAGAAGCCATCAAACTTAATGTGACCACCATTAAAACCTTTGGAGAACCTTGAAGCAAATAGACCCTAGACCATGATTCATTCTCCCCATTCCAATCCCCTTACAATTTATTCATTTTATTCATGGGTTATTTGCATGCCTACTTTCTGGACTCTCTACAAGAGTTTCAGCTTAATATGGACCCAGATCTTTAAAAACCACTATTTTTCATTTTCTGACCAATCCATGCAGAATTAGACAATGGATATCTCTGACACTTTTTTATATCTCATCATTGCAGAAAAAACCCATAATTTTCATTTTAATCCAACTTAATTTTCTCCCTTTATGGCCAAAATATGAAAATGGCTCCAGATTGTGAAACAATTTTGCCCAAGTGTGATCTGCATCGTTGATCTCAAATCAAAAGCATTTTGGACCATTATTCTTCTATCTATCGATGATCATAAATCAAGGATCGTTGATTTCCTTTGTGAACCATACCTTCCTACTGATCTCTCCAATGCTCGATCATAAACTATTGATCATAGGTTGTTTTTCTCTGCAAACCAAAATTCGCTCACGAATCTCGTCGATGTCCGATATCCTTGATGCCCGATCATCGACCACTGAACATCGATCATTCTCCCTGAAAACTGGTACTGTTCATAAATATCGTCGAACCCCAACCATATCTTTGCTGACATGGAAACTATGTTGATGTGGCATGACACATGGATGATGCCTTGGAATGACACAACATCCTAAGGAATCAATTAGGTTGGCCTGGATGATGATGTGGCATGACACGTCATCAACTTCCTTTCCTTCATCGACCATCATTTGTTTCTCTTGGGATAATCTGAACATCACACTGTCTATCGGTGCCCGATTATTGACCATTGATGATCGGAGATGTCCCTTCACCAAACTTCAATACTTCACAAAAACTTACCAATCCCCGACCATCGGTTGTTGACGATCAGAGATTTATGTTGACGAATTGAAAACTTCACCAAATTTTTTTGATCCCCAACCATCGGACGTCAATGGTCTCAAATGTAAATTCATCGAAGTTTTACACTTTTCCAAACTCGTCAATCTCCAACCATCAGTCGTCGACGATCTCTGTTGGCAAACTTCAACACTTAGAAATTTTGACAAAATTCCTAGACGAATCTGGATTGTCACTCTACCTCATTTTCAAACCACTAAAATGAATCTTAGTCATTGATATCATAACTTTGTCAAACTTTGAAAACATTAGGATTTTTAAATTTTTTAATAACGAATTTGGTTCGTTCATCTCAAGATCGAACATGATCTTGGCCATCGATTCTCTGAAATCTTCCCCACACTACAATGACCATTAAAATATGATTTTTTCAACCTTCCAAGTCGAATTTGGCTCTGCAACTTTGTAGATTGAATCAATTAAACTTCTTAGACCATCTTGGCTCATTTCAACTTGGATCTGCTTCATGAATTTGAGGAATTTGTTCTCTAATATTTTTTCTTTTCTCCAAACTCGTACAGACCGAAAATCTGTGACAACGAATCTATCTGATTTGCACTTGTTTCAACCCATACCAGTCTGATGTTTCAATCATAAGCTTTGATACCAACATGTTACATACCCAACCACCAACAAACTAGGAATGCTACTCAAGAACACACTTCTTTAACTGATTTTAAATTCTGATAACATTTAATTCGAAAATAAGCATCAAATATTGCAATAACCACCCATGCAATAATCAATATTGATTCCATATTATCCAAGAAAGGAACATTGTGCCATGCAAAAGAATAAATAGCAAGCAGACACATTATAAATACATCTCTCAGAGACAATAATAATAATACACAGCGAAATATAAATATACAAAAAACATAGAGATAACTTATCTTTAATTAAACCATCACCAAATGACTACATACCAAGGATGTTCCTCCCAACCATAGAAATTGTTGTTCCAATTCTCAACAGCAGGTCACCCCCGAGCGAGGGATATGAATCCACAAGGATGGGTCCTAGGAAATTTCTAAAACACACAACACTTGGCTAATAAGCTCCCAAGTTTTCCGAACCACACAACAATCATAATTTCTAGCTGTCTTTCCCTTCAAACTACACAACCCAAAGAAATGACCCCCTTTCTACGCCATGGAGTCCCTCAAGTTGTTCCATTTCTCTCAAGGGATCTAGTGCTATTGGTTAGGAAATCTCCATGTTGGAAACTCCAAGGATTCTTGGTACCAAACAATTCGGTGAGAACCTGTCAATCTCATGCACGCAGGCATCCATTCCCATATGGAATGATGATGGCAATTTATTATATCCATCTAACAATGGATCTTCTCTTCCAACCATTTGTTTCCATGATCATACCAAGAGAACATGAATTAGCAAGAATGAGGAACCAATAATGAAAGAGTGAGAATAGTGTAAGAGTGAATGGAGAAGAGCAAGTGAGCCCCCAAACAATCCAAATGGTTGTTTATATAATTACTTGGAAAGAAAGAGAATCCATGTGGCCTCCCTCAAGAAGCTCATGTAACCACTTTTCTCAATTAAAAACCAAAATGGGTAAATAAAATATAATTAAAGACTTAGCCCTTAAGCCGCCCCTCTCTCATGGAATCCCATGGCCCCTATCTATTTTTCCTTGTGCGTCTTGTATCTGTGATGTATTATATATATATATATATATATATATATATATATATATATATATATATATATATGTATGTATGTATGTATGTATGTATGTATGTATGTATGTATGTATGTATGTATGTGTATGTATGTATGTATGTATGTACATGTATGTATGTATGTATGTATGTATGTATGTATGCATGTATGTATGTATTACATTTTAAAGAGACATTTTCCACTTTTCAATTTTACCGGCTCACTAGCCTAAGTCTTATTTACATAATACATTCTAGTTCATAGGGATAAAAACTGGGGTGTTACATCCCTCTCCCCTTATTTTAGCATTTTCCTCAGTGCACAACACCATACTAATTTTCTTTCAATTCTAGGCACTCTGGCCTTTACTCTCCATAGGAATCCCAGTAGCCTTATATGCATGGGCATTCCACCTATATCTCCATAGGAATCCCAACCAACCCTTATATACATAGGCATTCCACCCTATAAAGAAACATGCATACATAGGCACTCTAACCCAAAACATGCACAAATATTTTACAATTTACAATTCTAGCAGCAGTTCCAACTAGTAAGATTCCATTCCTCATCATCCCTCCACAACCCAAAGAAATGAGCCCCTTTCTCTACCATGTAGTCCCTCGATCTATTCCATTTCTCTCCAAGGCTTCAATGCTGGTCAAGAATGTTTCAGAGTTGCAGCTCCAAGAACTCCAGTTGTAACAAGTCCATTGGATTTTCTTCATTCCATGTTTTCATCATTGAGATCGATTTCCTTCTAGTTGTCTTTTTCTCTATCTTTCAGCTTCCATATCCAACATATCATCTATATTATACACATACAGTCATCATGAGATATCATTATAACAATTTTCAATCATAAATGTCAAATCTATTTTATATAGGAAAACAAAATTTTCCAAGCATGATCTTCCTGCTCATAATCCGTTTGGCTCTTGCAGTAGCAGGAATCAATATTTATTATGGCTTACAATAGTACCATACTCAAATACCATTATTCCTGCAATTTCATCAACCTTCAATCAACCAAACTAGTTGTTAGCATATCATAACAATTTGTAACTATTAATTTCTGAAATCTATTTTATATAGGAAGGTAAAATTTCCAGGCATGGATTTTTTGCTCATAATGTTTGGATTTGTAGCTATCGATGTAAATATTTCATATGGATTACGTCTCTACCATATCCAAGACCATTCTACCTATAATTTCCTCAATTTACATGCATCAAAACAGATTGCCAATAATTTTTAAATTCCAATTTCCAAAACTGTTTTATACAAAAAATAAAGTTTCCAAACATGATCTTTTGCTCATAATGTTTGGCTCTTTAGACAATAGAAAATAATACTCCTTATGGGCTTATATTATTTCTATATCCAAGACCACTCCACCTACAACTTTCTCAACTTTCACTCAGCCAAACAAATTATCATTGTATCATGTACAATATATATATACCAACAATTCAAAAATATTCACAAAGTGATCTCATAAATTTTTACAACCACAATTCAATCACCTCCATTAATACAACTATTAATTAGAATGAACCCATCATTCACTACACATGTATTATCAACCAATATTTTATTTCTTCTATCCACCAATATTCTTATCACTATGTTTCCTTGACAGATCTTTTCCACAATTTATCATTATGTAACTACTTTAACCTGCAACTTTTCTTGTTGCAATATCTAACAACTCTGGAAGTGTTTTCAACTTAATGAGTTAACAATACTCACATCATTTCAATTGTTAGCATAATCATTTCTATATTATATAATATATACATGCATTCCCCAAAATAAATTCAAAAATTCCTGTAATACCACTTGTAACATTTTCAACAACTCCAAAAAGTGATCTCAACATTGTAACAAACAACGATTCAATAACCTTAATTTGGTATTCATATTAAATATAATGCAACTATCCACCATTATATATTTTCAACACCACAATATTTTAATAATGCAAAAATTAATTACTAAATAAAATATCAATCGATGTGCCAATAACCATCGCCACATTTACACAATGCATCCCTTCGTTGACTACATAATGCCACATAAATATGGCATTCATTCACCAAGGTGAGTTGGAGCGTCTGGTGAACGCCTCAACACATCATCCACAAAATTCTTATTGTTTGCCTGACTATTTGGATACCTTCGTTTTCAACCCAAACACAACACCAAGAATATAATTCTTAAGTTCGCTTGAGTCTTTAGTGTCAACAAAGAGATTGAAGTCCAAACATTAGCTATACAATAGATACCATTGAGCACTCACATAACTCTATATCCCTTCCATATACAACCATCTCATGGTATCACACATGATTAACTTTATGGATATGTATTGTTATATCAAGAGTATGTCTCCTGACTTGACTTGGCTATGGTCTCATAACCAATCATAACAAAATATGCAACTAAATTTTATCTGAATGCACTCTAGCATCGACAACATTTATGTGCTCTAGGCCTTCAGCCACTACATATCAATTTAAATCTTGGAAATTTAACTGAGGGAATTCTTACCTCAATTCCCTTCAATATTGGAAGAAATCAAATGTGTACCTTCATGGTTGTTATAAACCTACTTGATGTTATCTAATCAGTTGGTATTTGTAGAATCTCGCAGGATTCCTCCATCCTTTTGATCACCATTACTACCACCCTCATTGGTTTTCAAATAGATGGAATTCATATGTAGCAACAACATCCACCTCTTAACCATGCTAATTTTTTTTTTCTTTTTTCAGAATACATAATCCATCATCAATCATACTCAATATAACATCAGAATTGCATGTATATAACAACAAGTTATTCTAAGCTCACAAGCATGCCATGTGCATATCCAACATGTACATATGCACAATGCACATCCATATGCACCAAGAATTCACTATCAACATGCCTACTAATGCATATGCATTCTAAATTCATGGTATGCATCTTGCAATCTAGTGCATTTATGTTTCAATTCACTTATTTGTTTATTTTGTAGTTGGTTTTCCTTGAATTTCCTCATATCCTTGCTACCTTGTGTGCTCCTATTCTTCTCATCTGCACTATTGATCCATCATATGAACACTTTCAAGCCAAGTTCCACTTGGACATTCTGCAATTCAACCAATGTGTTCTATTTACAACAACCTCTCTTAGGCAGTCATATCCAAAATTTACCTTTATGAAACATTCAAGAACCTCGGAATGAAGTAGCTTAGAACATTCCATCACTCTACTACCACAACATTCTTGAATCCATACTATTACTCATAGTTGTCCATTAGATTACTTCATTTAACATTTCCATGTGAAACCATGCCTTTCACACTCAATACCATTCCCAATGGACGTCTATTTTCATTCAGTGACACTTTTCAAGTGAAAGAGCATTCATTTTACTATCTCCAATTTATCTACATTGATATCATGATTCCACTGTGAACTCTGGTATCAGAAGTGGATTTCTTTATCTGAGTAATTTTTAAAAAGTAGCTAAGTCATATCTGACAAATCCTTCCTAGGAACTCTTGTGCTTGACACATAGATATTATTCACATACCACCTCTTAAGCTCCTTATTCTCTTTCACATCAAGCTTGCAACTATCTACATCGTTGTTCCTTCAAGGCTATGGAATCTTACTATTCCTTTCTATTCCCACCAATTACATTCTTCACATGCTAGCTTCATGTCCTATGTGAGGATTCTTGTTGTTGTGCCTTGCAATTTAGTCAGACTCTGTAGTAGCTGAATAATAATATTTTTGTTTTATTCTTTTTTTTTTTAGTTCTTTATCCACTCTTCATTACTTTTCATGTAGCTCTTTGTTGCTTCAACCAACTTATTTAAGCTTTGCATCACTTGAGAATTTATCTGATTGTGTTCTCTTATTAGCCTCTCATTATCTGCTTTGCATCTCTGTACTTCTATTCTTAGGCTTCTCACAGTCTCTATTAATGTTTCTTGCTCCCCTCTGCCCGTGTGTCCATTTGATTCTGTTTCTGCATTACCCACACTAATATTTTGTCATTTTTCCTCTTTATCATGATTGTAAGCTCCCTCTCCTTCTTCCATTTATTGAATATGCATTCCTATGCTGAACTTATATTTTTATACCCCATAATTACGCAAAATGTGAAAGAAACCAATTTTGTTAGAAATATTCATATCAATCTGATACACTAATAAAAAAATATAACAATTTGGAATATGCAACTTTGTCCTTTTTCACCCATTTTTCCAGACTTGGAATTTTTAGCAAACTGGCTATCTCACAATCTGGGCACTTCTGGAAAAAAATTCAATAAACCAAATTTGTTTGTTTCAATGAGTATGTAAAATGTTGAGTACATAAAAAAAAATCATTTTTGTCATCTAGGGTCACTTTTTTTCCTATGAAAATCTCAAAAATCCCAAAAAAGTGGACTAGAATAGTGGATTTTGGCCTATTTCAGCATCCCCATTTCAATTCCCTTAGAATTTATTCATTTCCTTCATGGGTTATTTGTGTATCTACTTTCTGGACTCTCTCCAAGAGTTTTAGCTTAATCTTGACCCAAATATTTAAAAACCACTATTTTTCATTTTCTAACTAATCTAAGAAAAAATGGACAATGTACATCTCTAACACTTTTGTATATCTCATCGTTGCAAAAAAAAACCATAAGTTTCATCTCAATCTGACTTAATTTTCTCCATTTATGGCCAAAATACGAAAAATGGCTCCAAACTATGAAACAATTTTTCCCAAGTGTGATTTGCATTGTCGATCTCAAATTGGAAGCATTATGGACCATTGATATTCTATCTATCGACGATCAGTGATTCCCTTTACAAACCAAAAATTCTCACTGGTCTCCCCAATGGTCGATCACTGACCATCGACCATTGGTCATTTTTCTCTGCAAACCAAAATCCACCCACAAATCCCATCGGTGCCCGATCTCCTCAATGCCCAATCATTGGCCTCTGACCATCGATCATTCTCCCCGAAAACCAATACCGTTAACAAATCACGTTGAACCCCGACCATCGGTGATTGACCATCTCTTTGTTGGCATGGAAAGTATGTTGATGTGGCATGTGGATGATGACCTGGAATGACACTTCATCCTAAGACATCAACCAGGATGACATGGATGGTGATGTGGCATGGCACGTCAACAACTTCCTTTCCTTCATCGGCCATCAATTCTTTCTCTTAGGAGAATCTGAACATCGCACTAATTTTATGCCAGATTATCGACCATCGACGATCGAAGATGTTCCTTCACTAAACTTCAATACTTCGCCAAAACTTACCAATACCTAACCATTGACCATCGACAATTGAATATTTTTGTTGATGAATTGAAAACTTCGTCAAATTTTGTCGATCCCCGACCATCGGCTGTTGGCGAACTTCAACACTTAGAAATTTCGACAAAATTCCTCGACGAATTTGGACCGTGACTCTACCTCATTTTCAAACCACCGAAATGAATCTTAATCGTTGATATGGTAACTTTGTCAAACTTTGAAAACATTAGGATTTTAAAATTTTTCAAGAACGAATCTGGGTAGTTGATCTCAAGATCGAACACGATATCAGTCATCGATTCTCTGAAATATTCCCTACACTACAACGACCATTAAAATATGATTTTTTCAACCTTCCAAGACGAATTCAGCTCAACAACACTGCAAATCGAATCAATTAAAATTCCCATACGATCTTGGCTCATTTCAACTTGTATCTGCTTCATGAATTTGAGAAATTCGCTATCTAATATTTCCGTTTTTCCCTAAAATTGTACATATAAAAAAATTGTGACAATGAATCTGCCTAATTCACGAATCTGCCTAATTCACACTTGTTTCATCCCATACCAGTCTGGTGTTTCAACCAGAAGATCTAATACGAATTTGTAATGTACCCAACCACCAACAGATCGAGAATGCTACTCAAGAACACACTTCTTTAACTGATTTCAAATTATGATAACATTTAATTTGAAAAGAAGCATGAAATATTGCAATAACCACCCATGCAATAATCAATATTCATGCCAAATCATCCAAGAAAGGAACAATTTTCCATGCACAACAGTAACCAGCAAGTAGGCACATTATAAATACATCTCTCAGAGATAATAACAATAATACATAGTGGAAAATAAATATACAGAAAACATGGAGAGAACTTATCTTTATTTAAACCATCACAACTGGCTGCAGACCAAGGACCTTCCTCCCAACCATATACATCGTTGTTCCAATTCTTAGCAGCAGGTCACCCCCGAGCCAGGGCTATGAATCCACAACAACGGGTCCTAGGACAAATCTAAAACACACAATAGTTGGCTAATAAGCTCTCAAGTTTTCCCAACCACACATCAATCATAATTTCCAAGTCCCTTTCCCCTTCAACCCAAAGAAATGAACCCCTTTCTCTGCCATGTAGTCCCTCAAGTTGTTAAATTTCTCTCCAGTGCTCCAGTGTTATTGGTCAAGAAATATCCATGTTGGAAACTCCAAGGATTCTCAATTATGAATACTTCATTCAAAACTACCATCAATCTCATGCCCATAGGAATCCATTCCCACTTGGAATGATAAGTAATTTATTACAACCATCTAGCAATGACTCTCCTCTTTGAGCCATTTGTTTCCATGCTCAGACCAAGAGCACACGAATTAGAAAGAATGAGGAACCAAGAATGAAAGAGTGAGAAGAGTGTAAGAGTGAATGGATAAGATCAAGTGAACCCCCAAACAACGCAAATATTTGTTTATATAATTACTTGGAAATCAAGAACCACATGGCCTCCCCCAATAAGCTCATGTAATTACTTTTTTCAATTAAAACCAAAATGGGTAAATAAAATATAATAAAAATACTTAGCCCTTTAACCTCCCCTCTCTCATGGAATCATAGCCCCCTATCTCTTTTTTCCTTGTCCATCTTGCAACCAATGATGTATTTTATTAATATATATAGATGTATTACATTTCTAGGCACTTTGGCCCCTTTCCAACTTTACCATCTCACCAGCCTAAGTCATATTTACATAATACATTCTAGTTCATAGGGATAAAAAAATGGGGTGTTACAAACCATGTTCCAAACAATGCATCAAAAGATATACCAATGTAGCCTAGATATGTACCAGCAATGTTCCTCAACAAATCTGCCTCCAACAACATGTATAATACATCCAATATGTACCACAAGACATATACCAAAAACTCACCAATACATGCCTCAAGAATGATCCACGAGATCAACAAGATGCAACTTCAATATAAGAATAAAAACTACTTATGATCCTATAGTTGACCTTGTGTATGTGACCACATACCTACAGACCTTCTTCGTCAACCTTTACCTCAATCTTACGGGACTAGTTTTGGATTAGTCAGAAACCCTAATTTTCAACAATCATAAATTTGTACCTCTAATGAATAGAGGTCTAAAACTTTTACGCAACCTTTTTCAGTATGTCTTATGAAATTCCACCAAGTTTGACTCCTTGAATCATTACTAAAAAGGAGTTATAGAGAAAATGATAGACCTTTTTGAACTATGGCCTATTCTAGAGAGCGAACTTGTATGGAATGCCACATGATCAATATTTGATATTTTATTTTGAAAGTAACACACAAAAACGATGGCATGTACTATTTCCATTTCAATTGGTCTCACATCATTTGGATTCTCTATGAAGAAGTTATGACTATTTTACCCGAAACACATGTTTAAAACTAGTTTCAGTACTAGTCAAAAGCCCTATCTTCTATAGAGTGTATCTCCAAAATTATAACAACCCAGAAGTTGAAATTTCTACCACATGTACCTTGATATGTATTCTCAATATTCTCCAATTTTTACTATCTGAATCATTCTAGAAAACAAGTTATAGTGAAAATAGTAAGATGACTTGTAAATAACATACCTTAGAACACATCATCAAAAGACTTCATTGTCCATTGGATTTTCAGCCATCTTTACTTCACTTTCCCTCTAAATTTTTCCTCAGATATCCTTGGTTACCTCAGTCACTTAAATATATTCAATATGCTCAATAGGTTTTAATGGGAGTCTCTTGAAGTCTTATTTATACTTCCCAAGTGTCTTCCTTTAGGGGCTACCTTTTAATTGTTTTATTGTTTATCCGTATTCTAGAGGTAACCCACTTTCTTGTTGCAACTAAAATTTCCTTAATTAGTCAAATCATAAATGCTTTGTTACAATTGATTTATCCTTAATTATGTACTTGTTGCAACCACTTTAGCCATAATTAATTTCTTGTTCAACCACTTGGACTATTCAACCTTCTTGTTACAACTACTTTAGACACAATTAATTTTTTGTTGCAACCACTTTGACTAGAAAACGTTTTGTTACAACTAATTTTATGACAAACAATTTCTTGTTATAGCCACTTTGAATAGAAAACTTCTTGATGACTTTCTAGGAGGTTCTAGAATAATTAAATTTTGGTTGACCTTTTAGGGGCTTCTAGGTTATTCTTGAGGGTCCTCCAACTTCACAAGGCCATATCTCCCTAACCGTGAGAAACCACATGGCATACCACATATCAAGGGAAACAACATGAAGTGTACTATCCATCGATGATAGTATTACCTTCAATTACATTTCCATTCATGTCCATATTCCTTAATCAGCGTCAAGTTCCGTAACCACATCTATGGGGATCCTTGTAGACTTCTTCAAATGCACCCATCATATTTGTGGACATCAACCAATTTTCCAACGATTTCATCCACATATCTAAGGCTTTCATACTTCTCCAAGGGTTGATATCAATGGCAACCAACTATCAAACAATCTCCCCCTTTGGCATTGATGGAAACACTTAGGCATGGAAACACTCATTCTCATTCTCCCCCTGTACCAACTATCCAACATTCACCCCCCCCTCCCCCTTCTTAGTAATCCAACAATTCGTTTCAGAGCAAGTCCTTCGAGAAGTAATCTAACCACTGGAAAGAGATCATGGATTACACTAATATTGGGGTACCACAGTTTGATGGAAAGAACTATGCCTTGTGGAGCAGAAGAATGAAAACGTATATACACGCACAATGATTCAATATTTGACGATCCATATTAAATGGATAAAAAGCACCAACCACTCCCCTGACATATAAATATGGAAATAAAATTGAAGAAAGTGATTCAAGGGCTAGAAACACTATTGAAAATGGTTTGACTCAATTAATACATAACAATATTATGCACTGGGATTCCACAAAAGAAATGTGGGACAAATTGAAAAATATCTACGAAGGAGATGAGAAAGTTAAGGAAGCTAAACTTTAGATTTTTAGAGCCAAGTTCGAACAATTGAAAATGAATGAAGACAAAAACATAGCAGCTTACTTTCTACAAGTTGATAAAATAGTAAACAATATCAAAGGTTTTGGAGATGAGATAAAGGAACGGGTTGCTATTAATAAGGTATTAAGATCTCTACCAATGAGATTTGATTCAGATATTTCAACTCTATAAGAAAGAGTGGACCTAGCTACAATTACCATGGATGCGTTACATGGAATATTCAATGCCTATGAGATGAGGATAGAGCAAGATAATTCGGCCACAAAAGAAGCAACATTAAAGTCATCCAAGAAAACAAAGAAGAAAGACAAACAAAATCCCATGTTAGATTGTAGTTGCAACGATAATTCAGAGGAAGATGAAGAGGTGGAAAACTTTGTAAGAAAGTTGAAGAGAGGAACCAAAAAATAAAAAGGTATGCTTCCATTGAAATTTTTTAATTGTGATGGTGTTGTTCATTTTGTTTCTAAATGTACCTATAAGAATAAGGAAAATAATGAAGAATATGGCTCAAAAAATAAAATGAAAATCCAAAAGGGTAGAAGGAAAAAAAAGTTTTTTTTCAAGAAAAGTCTTTGCACCAAGGAAGACAGTTCATCATCAGACGAATATGAAGACAACAACAGTGATACAGAGTGAGTAATTTTTATGGTAGTAGAAGACTCTGACGAAGAAGGATCTGAAGAAGAATGCAAATAGGAAGAATTTGATTACAAAGAAGAATTGATAACTGCCATAGAAGCTCTAAGGATTGAAAAAGGGAAAAAAATTCCCTCCAAGTAGAACTAAAGAAAAAAGAAGGATCTCAGAAATCAAACTCCAAATAAGTTGAACAAACGATCACAAAGATAAAAATATAGGTAGAAGAAGACAAAAGAATTGAAGAAGCACTCGAAGGATAATTAGATGAAAAGGATAGAATCATTGAAGGCTTAGAAGTAGAGATAGTCACTCTAAGAAAATATCTTCAGAAGAAGGACATGCAACAAAAGAACACCAGGATATTGGATGATATCATTACCAATCAAATATCTTACTATGACAGATATGGATTAGGATACATCCAGATGCAGACAGAGAAAGTTTCAAGCTCTAAAATGATAGCGCAAGAAGCTATGCAAAAGTCGTTAGATGTCCCTCTAAGAAAGAAGAATAAATTAAGACTCAAGAACAATATTATAGAGACACTGCACCACCTAGAAAATTTATAACTCAGTATCAGCAACAACCAGCTATAGAAATACCTTAAGAAAAATAAGGATTTAGAATAGTAGCACCATTCATAAGATCTTCCACTCCCTGGTATCAAACTATTTTTCTTGGTTTATGTTATTCATGTAATAATTTTGGAAACAAAGCTATGAATTGTAGAGCCAATACCAAGAGCAGAAGAAACTATGAAGGCTATACAAGAAATAGTTATCAAAGAAGATCTCATGAATCTCAAACTAGAAACTACAACAAATTTGGATAATCGAGTAATGAGGTAGAATGCTACAAGTGAAACAACTTTGGGCATATGGATAAAGATTGCAGACTCACTATTCCTCCAAGGGAACCAAAGAAGAATATCATCAGTCATAAGCAAGAACCACAAAGGATATGGATAAAAAAGTGGGATCAATTCAACACTCAACAATGTAGCCTTGCTCTACAAGATCAACAAAAGAAACGTGGATGGTATGTTGATAGTGGATTCTCAAAGCATATGACAGGTGATAAAGACAGGTTTTTGACATTAAAGAAGGAAAGAGATGGATCAATTTCATTTGGGAATGACAACTAATCCAAAATTATTGGAAGAGGCACAATCAAACTCAGAAGTAAGGATTCCATGGAGGAATATGTTTTATTGGTCGAAGACATGAAACACAATATGCTAAGTGTAATTCAAATGTGTGATCAAGGAAACAAACTTGTGTTTGACTCAAGGAAGCACGAGATAAGGAAAGTAGAATCAGGAAAATGGGGGCTACAATTGTAAGAACTCCAAGCAACATATATGTTCTAAATGAAATAAAAAAGGGAAAATGTTGCTTAGGAAAGGACTATGAAAGTTGGATATGGAAGAGAAGAATGGGTCACATAATTTTGATAATCTTATCAAAGTCAGCAAAAGGGGAGAAATACAATAAATTCTAGAGATATCAAAGCCAACAAACATTTTATGCAAGCATTGTCTACAGGGAAAACAAGCCAAGACCAAGTTCAAATCGAAGGAGTATTACACAACAAAACCTTTGGAGATTGTACATACTGATCTAGTTGGACCAACAAGAATGAAGGGATTGAAAGGTGAATTGTAATTCATGCTACTGGTTGATGACTACACAAGAATGACTGCAGTTTTCTTTCTCAAGAAGAAGTTAGAGGCATTAGCAAAATGCAAGACATACAAAGGGATGGTCAAAACCAAGACAGGGTTGAAAATCAAGTGCTTGAGATTAGAAAATGCAAGAGAATTTACATCAAAGGAGTTCATGGAATTATACAAAAAGCATGGGATAAAGAGGCTATTCTCAGTATCAAGGACACCTCAAAAAAATGGATTTGTCGAAAGGAAGAACATAATAGTACAGGAAAAGGCCAGAACCATGTTAATGGATTCCAAGTTGATAGACGTCTTTTGGGTACACGAAATGCATACAAAAGTTCACATTCAAAACACATGGATGCTCATAAATAATAGTGATAAGACTCCATACGAGATATGGAAAGGAATACCAGCAAATGTGAAGTGCTTTAGATTTTTCAAAATCAAATGCTACATCAAAAGAGAAGATGGCAGAATTGGAAAATTTGATTTTCAAGTTGATAAAGGCATACTGGTTGGGTACTCAAGAAAATGGAAAGAATGCAAATGCTTAAATATAAGACTCAACAAAATAGTAGAAAGCATCATTGTTATGATTGATGAGATAGATGGATGAAAGATAGAATAAAGAAGAAAATATTTAGTGGAACATGATCGTGAAGAATATTTGAAAGAAGAAGAAGTAGATGAATAAACATATGAAGAAGAAGAGCAACCAGAAGGAGAGAAATAACAACAAGATATTCAGGTACCTCCAAAGACATCTAGAATACGAGTCATAAAAATCATCCATCAGAACAGATGATTGGAAATAAAGATGCAGGAGTTGAAAGAAGATGAATAATTCATTCACCAGAACAACAACACCTAGCACTACCATCTACTATTGAGCCAAGTAGTTTTGAAGACGCCAACAAGGATGAACAATGGATCAAAGTTATGTATGAAGAACTAGATCAGATAAAGAAGAATGACATATGGGAATTGGTTCCAAGGCCGAAGAACAAGAACACCATTGGTACAAAGTGGGTCTTTAGAAACAAGTTGAACGAGGAAAGAGAAGTTACCAAGAACAAATCAATATTGGTATGCAAAGGATACTCTCAATTTGAAGGTATAGATTTTGAAGAAATGTTTTCCCTATTTGCTAGGATGGAAGCAATCATATTCATCTTAGCCTATGTTTGTTCAAAGAGAATCAAGGTCTATCATATGGATGTAAAGTCAACCTTTCTAAATGGAGAATTAGAATAAGAAGTCTACATCGAACAACCTCAAGGGTTTATGTTATTAGAAAAGGAAGATTATGTTTGCAATTTAAAGAAAGAGTTATATGGACTCAAGCAGGCCCCAAGAGCACGGTATTAAAAACTGGAAAGATACCTACAAAAAAAAGGGTTCAAGAAAGGAAATGCATACAAAAATATCTACATAAATGTAAATCAATATAGTATCCTGATAATTGAATTTTATGTTGATGATATTATCTTCGTAAGTGATGATAACATGATGAGTCAGAAATTTTCCAAAGTCATGCAAAATGAATTCGAGATTTATTTACTTGGAGAGTTGTCTTTCTTTTTGGGTCTCAAGATATGTGAGAGAAACAAAGGTATGTTTATCTCTCAGACGAAGTATACCAGAGAAATGTTGAAAAAGTTTGGAATGATAGATTGTAAACTAGTCAATACTCCTATGCAGACCAGTTGTAAGTTAAGTAAGGATTATGATTCTAAAGATGTAGATCAGAGACAATACAAGTCAAAGATTTGCAACTTACTCTATGTAACAACTTCCAGACTAGATGTAATATATGTAGTTGGACATGTTGCAAGGTTTCAAGCAACACTTGTTAGATCCTAGGCCTGCACCTCTTTCTTCTACTCCTCAAACAAGACCATTCATCTGTTAACCTAGCTTCTAATTAGTCTTTCTTCATGTGTTGAGTCATTTCCATTTGATTTTGTCATCCTTTATTTGTTTTTTATTAGTTCCTTGCTCTTTATAAGGTTAAGTCAAGTTATTATTTGAATTAAATAAGTCGTATAACCATGGTTATATCATTTTTACGTTCCAAACAGGTTAGTTTAGGTCTATTGGTGCAAAAATATATTTATTGCAAGAATGCCCCTATTCTTTCAAACAACAGAAAAAAGCATTGTTTTATGAGTTTTAATGTTTAGAAAATATTTAAAAGTTTGAATAAATGTGTGTTGGTGCCTTGCATGCGTTTACATATTCCTATGCACTCGATATCATGCATGTTTCCACTAGTTTAACCACCATTACAAACTTCATGTTAAGGATCATACATGTTTGCTCCTTTAGTTGTTATTATTGCAGGGTCATGCGTAATTATTATTACAGGTGGCAAATGAACCTGAAACAACACGTACATTTGACCATCACTTCCATCAAGAGCATCTAGAACACAATGGTGTCTCCCCGAGAGCATTGGCAATTGAACACAACAAAGACAACAGGGTTCAAACTGTTCGAAAAAATTCTAGAAATAAGAGATATATTTATCATAGGAGAATGGTTCGAATTTATATGCACTTTCAACGGACATCACACAGGAGTGGCCCTGCTCTTCGCAAAAAATTTCAGTGGGTTTCAGACCCAACTCGAGGATACAACCATTCATATTACAAAGCACTTCATCGATGGGGAATGCACTCTCCTGATTAGTGGTGAGAGATATTTTAAAAAGGGAGAACTTCCAACTAAAATTTGCAACAAGTTTCTAGTGGAAGAACACCAAAACCCTGATTGGAGCCAGGTCTCTGAAATGCCAAGAAAACCTAATAGAAAAGCCAGGCTCACAAACCAATTGAGGTTGAATTCCAAGGCATTGTTTGATCCATCCTTAAAAGACCAAAATCCCATAATAATTGAGGATGAAGACATTGAAGAAGACCTCTCCAAATTTTCCAATATGGAGGAGATGGCTATACATACATTGAAAGGGATGACAGGGGATAAGGCAAGGAAAAAATGCAGTCAAGGGGAGACTTAAGTTGTAAAAATTGTTAGTATGAAAAAATAATATACTATAGATCCATAATCAAAACAAAATGTGATGGATATTAGCCCAGACCCTGAGAAATATTCTTATGATATAACTCCATATGCAGAGCTAGTTCCTGAGCATGTTCCACATGATGTCAAACCAGAGATCAAGGGAAAAATGTTGTTGACATAGGAACCTATGAGAGAGGAAATTGATCAAAAACCTGAGAAATCACCTAGGTATAAAATTATGCCAAGGAAATCCAAGCTTTCCATTGACCTCAATAAACCTGTTGCAGAGGAAGAGCAAGGGCTAAAAAATGGAGGCAAAATAAAGACATTAATCAAGCCAAAAGTTAAATTTGACAGCGATATAGATGAAAACCACCAGGTGAAATTTATAAAACAATAGATTCAAGAACTGCAACAACATGCAGAATTACAAAGAAAGTATCAAAAGTTGTATAAGAAACATCAAAAGGCATTGCCCAAATTTTCTGAAATAATTTGTTTTTTCCTGTTTTAGTCATTGTCTTTCGATGTGCCTTATGAACAGCTGGAGATGCATTTTTTAAACATAAAAACGTTTTTGTTAGGAATGATCCCATTCACAAAAACTCTCTCAGTTTTTATATAGGTATCACAGTTTGGGAGAGTCAAAGATATCTTTGAGGTTGTTATTCCTAGAAATTCATCAAATGCTCTATTTTTCCCAGTTTTAGTCATTGTCTTTGGACATGATTTTCGAACATATGGAGGTTAATTTTTGAAAAATGAAAGAGGTTTTTGTTGGGAAAAATCCCATTCACAAAAACCTCTCTCGGGTTTTACATAGGTATCACGGTTTGGGATAATAAAAGATATCTTTGAGGCCATTTTTCCCAAAAATTCACCAAATTCTGGGTGAATTTTGTTCTAGTGTTAAAGGTTTGTCTCTAGTTATTAGTGAACATGGGAATCAATGCAAAGTCAACTACCAACTAGAACTTTTTAATACTTTTTTTTTGCATCTTTCACTTTAGTTATCAACAATAAGTTCTAGTTGCACTAATAAAATTTTGTTTTGGTTTAGCTAGAGGTAATGCTACCACTTGTAATAAGTTGATATTTTTTTATAAAAACAATGTTTTTTGTTAAGTTTGAATTGATGAGGAGTATGAACAGACACATCAAACCAACTCCACTTAGTTTGAAGAAATACTTACACATTGTAACTAGGTAGTAACAATTAAGTTGTATCTACATGATCTTATTGAAATCTAAAGATTGAACTTCAGAGTTGAGATCCTATATAGGTAGTCGAACCCTAGTATTTAGATAGAGATAAATAGATGGATTTTTTAATGTAAAAGGGTTCATTATTTTGGATGGGATCAAGCATCAGGATTTTGGTTGGGCCTTGAAGCATAAAACTCTTAAGTTTCCCACCTAGTGAATACAATTTTTGGTGTCAGAGTGAGTTTTCTAAAATATTGTGTGCATTCTTGTCTTATCTAGATGCAAATTGAAATGAATACAAAGTGTTGTTTATTTTTATTTCAGCTATTGTCTCAGTGAAATGTTTGTTATCATGCAACCTGATCTCAACTATTGTTTCAGTGAATAGTTTATTGTAATACAACCTGTTTGGATGATTTGTGTCTAGGTACATGTTTTGGATCTGAAATATTATTTCAAATCTGAAATTTCATACAGTTAGTAACAAATTGTATGCTTGTTTGTATTTCATTTGTTTTATTCTTCATATCTTTATCTGCTCACCAAAATGCATGCCACCAGTTAAGGGAAACCTTATAGTGATATTCTTGAACACTCCAACTAGATCCCTATCCTTGGAAACCTATCTATCATTTGACCAACAATCTTAATTCATAAAAACCAATCATTCCAACACTTGAGGTGGCCTAGTTCTGCCCTTTAGCAGTCAGGTGCAGACCTTAGGAGCAACATCTTCTAGCGTCATTTATGGGGAACAGAGTAATGAATTAATCTTTCCCTGGGAGAACGACAACGATCAGATCTGGTTTTTTATGGTTAACAAAATCTAGACACATTCAGACTGCAGATCATTCACCTGGAAATTCCATGGTTAAAGAATCTAGTGACGACTCCACAGTTTCAAGAAGTCATATTTTCAAATAGAAGCCATCTTGGCTAGGAGGTTTGCTCCTCTTAATTTCTCTATTTTTCCTGGTTTTCCAAATGTTGTTCCTACCATATATGAGTGGGGTAATTACTTGCCCAGATTTAGAGAAGATAGAGATGATAACCCTACAGATCATTTTCTTGAATTCCATGAATTCATGCATTAGTTGGGTATACACCATGAGGATGTATTAATGAAAATGTTCATGTACTCATTAGATAGAGAGGCACACGAATGGTTCAGATCCTTATTGTCTTCTAATATATCTTCTTTAAAATATTTCCATGCTTCCTTTCATAATGATTGCAAGAAATGTTTTTCAGATGACCTGCTTTTTTAACACTGTTGTGAAGAATTTGGATCTTACATTCAACAGTCAATTATTAGTTCTTCTAGTAGTGAAAATGAAAGGGACATTTCCGTTGAAGAAGTGGAGGAATATTTAGTTACATATTAGTCTTCTTCTAATTCGTTTATCCAGAAAGACGATGTCGGGCATTACATTAATGATGAAATTAATGATAACAAGGCTTTGGATACATTTTCCATTATTTCGGATGTCTCAATTAGTTGTTGTTATGATGAATCTATTCTTCTAAATTCTCATAAAGATCTGGTTAACTATGAAGAAAACAATGTTGATGGTCAAACACAAGCAACTCTTTCTGGTAATTTTCAGCAGCCATTTCTTGGACTTGGAAAACCAACATATCACAATGATGAAGGTTGTCATATAGATTATGAGGAAACAATCGTTTCAGAATTAGATCAAGAGCTATCTTCTACAAAATCTATGATTGATTATGGTCGAGAAAAGGAATTATTCATGCATCATCATACTCTTGAAATTTTTTCTACTTTAGGTTACAATGAAATAAATGATGAACCTTTGAAGGAAAATGAAGAGACTATTTTAAATCATTATTTACAATATGCACAACTTTTTGATGCACATATTTATAATGAGTATTGTGACTTTGATGATGATTTACACGAGCAACAAGTATTATTTTCCTCTTCTAAAAATTATGATTAGCTTGGTTATGATGAAGATGTGCTTACTCCGCAAGATCAATTTTCTTCTTAGTCATTTTCTGTTACAAAGTCTCATACAAAAATTATTATTCGAAAGGAAATTAAGGAGGCATTTTCCTTTAATGATCCTCCATTGTTTGATGATTATGAGGAAAGTAATGTTGAAGGTCATGAATAAGTATTTCTCCTTTCTTCTGGAAATATTGAGCAATAGATTCAAGATTTCTTCAAGTGAATATGACATCTTTCAACCAGAAATAGACTAATCCCATCAAGAAAAAATCAACCATGGAAGTCAAATTAAAAAATGCATCACTACTTATCCATCAAGGTATGGTTCTCATGTTTTTTTAGATCTTATAGCAGTCTATATGAAGTCAAATTGGATTGAATAATTTTCTGTCATTCATTTTGTGAAGAAAGAAATTCAAAACTTTAAGTATGGGATTCATGCTTGTAATTTTCCGCTATATTTTTCAATTTCTACTATCATATGTGTACTTAAATATGGAGGTCAGTTTCAACTTGTTAATCAGTTCCTTGTATGGCTTCACTGGAAATATGATTACACATTATTACTTGGTTTTCATCTTAGTAGAGTAGGGGTGTGTTGAATAAGCTCGTCATTCGAGCATTACATTTTCAGTTTGCTTATACATTAGATCAACAATAAGACTCCATCACCCTATGGATTTGGCACTGTATAAGAGATGGGGATTTTCAGATTACAGTTTGCTTGCAAAGTGGTTTGTTTCATCTTGCATTTTTTAGTTTTCATGCTGCAGATGTTTTTCAAAATAGATTGAGGGTGGCAGAAACAATGAAATAAGGCACACATGTCTGTTATTATTAGAAACGCACAAGGAAGTGCTACCCCCAGTTGGAGATGATGTTAGATCATGGGTCTATACCTCTTCTTTCTATTCCTCAAACCATCCCATTCATCCGTTAACCTAGCTTCTACTTAGTCTTTCTTCATTATGTGTTGAGTCATTTCCATTTGATTTTGTCATCCTTTATTTGTTTTTTATTAGTTCCTTGATCTTTATAAGGTTAAGTCAAGTTATGATTTGAATTAAATAAGTCATATCAACATGGTTATATCATTTTTGGGTTGCAAACAGGTTATCTTAGGCCTATTGGTGCAAAAAGATATTGATTTCAAGAATTCCTCTATTCTTGCAAACAATAGAAAAAACATTGTTTTATGAGTTTTAACATTTAGAAAATATTTAAAAGTTTGAATAAAGGTGTGTTGGCACCTCACATGTGTTTGCATCTCCCTGTGCACTCGAGATTGTGCGTGTTTCCACCAATTTAACCATCATTACAAACTTTGTGCTAAGGATCATGCATTTTTGTGCCTTGAGATGTTATTATTGCAGGGTCATGTGTAATTATTATTGCAGGTGGTAAATGAACCCGAAACAATGCATACCTTCGACCATCACTTCCAGCAGGAGTAGATAGAAAACAAGGGTGTCTCCTCAAGAGCGTTGGAAATTGGACAGAACATAGCCAACATGGCTTGAATTGTTTGAAGCAATTCCATAAATAAGAGATATATTTATCAGTGGAGAACGGTTCAACTTTATATGTGCTTTCAATGGACATCACACAAGAGTGGATCTGCTCTTTGTGTAGAATTTTGATGGGTTTTAGACCCAACTCAGGGACACCACCATTCATATTATAGAGAAATGCATCGTTGGGGCATGTGCTCTCCTGATTAGTGGTGAGAGATGGTTTAAAAAGGGAAAACTTCTAGTCAGAATTTGCAACAAGTTTATGGTGGCATAACACCAAAACCCTGATTGGTGCAAGGTCCCTGAAATGTCGAGCAAACCTAAAAGAAAAACCAATCTCACAAACCATTTGAGGTTGAATTCCAAGGCATTGTTTGATCCATCCTTAAAAGACAAAAATACGATAGTAATTAAGGATGAGGCCACTGAATAAGACCTCTCTTAATTTTCCAATATGGAGGAGATGGATATACATACATTGAAAAATATGACAGGGGATAAGGCAAGGAAAAAATGCAGACAAGGGGAGACTTCTGGTGTAAAACCTATTAATATGAAAAAAAAGTATACTGCAAATCTAGAATTAGAACAAAATGTGATGGAATTTAGCTCAGACCCTGAGTAGGATTCTGATGATATAACTCCAGATGTAGAGCTAGTTCCTGAGCAGGTTCCACATGATGTCAAACTAGACATCAATTGAAAAATGTTGGTGATGTAGGAACCTGTGAGAGAGGCAATTGATAAAAAACTTTAGAAATCACCCAGGTATGAAATTAGGTCAATGAAATCCAAGCTTTCCATTGACCTCAATAAACCTGTTGCGGTGGAAGAGAAAGGGCTAAAAAATGGAAGCAAAATAAAGACATTAATCAAACCAAAAGTTGAAGCTGACAGGTATATAGATGAAAACCACTAGGTGCAAGTTAAAAAAAACAAGATTCAAGAACTATAGAAACATGCAAAATTACAAAGAAAGTATGAAAATTTGTAGAAGAAACATCAAAAGGCGTTGCCCGAATTTTCCGAAATACTATGTTTTCCATGTTTTAGTCATTGGATTTCGATGCTCCTTTCGAACAACTGGAGGTGAATTTTCTAAAAACGAAAGAGGTTTTTGTTAAAAACTATCCCATTCACAAAAAAATATCTCAGGTTTTACAAAGGTATCATAGTTTGTGAGAATCAAAGAGATCTTTGAGGTCACTTTTCCTAGAAATTCACCAAATTCTCTGTTTTTCCCTGTTTTAGTCATTGCCTTCGGGCATGCTTTCCGAACAGTTGGAGGTGAAATTTTGAAAACCAAAAGAGGTTTTTGTTGGAAATGATCCTATTCCCCCAAGCAAATTTCATTGTTTACACAGAGATCACGGTTTGGGAGAATCAAAATGATCTTTGAGGTTGTTTTTCTCCAAAATTTGCCAAATTCCGGGTGAGTTTTGTTCTAGTGTTAAAGGTTTGTCTCCAGTTATTGGTGTACATGGGCATGAATGAAAAGTAAACTTCCAGCTACAAATTTTAAGACTTTTTTTTTGCATCTTTCAGTTCATTTATCAACAATAAGTTCTAGTGGCACTGATAAAAAGTGTTTTTGTTTAGTTAGAGGTAATGTTGCCAGTTGTAATAAGTTGATATTTTTTTACAAAAAAAATGTTTTTTGTTAAGTTCAAATTGATGAGAAGTATGAATGGACACATCAACCCAAATCCACTCAGTTTGAAGAAATACTTACACATTGTAATTAGGTAGTAACAGTTAAGTTGTATCTACATAATCTGATTGGAAGCTAAATATTGAACTTCAGAGTTGATATCCTAGATAGGTAGTAGAACCCTCTTTGGATAGAGATAAATAGATGGATTTTTTAATGTAAAAGGGTTCAGTTTTTTGGAGTGGATCAAGCATCTGGATTTTGGTTGGGCCTTGAAGCATAAAATTGTTAAGTTTCCCACCTGGTGAATATAATTTTTGGTTTTGGACTGTGTTTTCTCAAATCTTGTGTGCCTTCTTATCTTATCTAGATGCAAATTAAATAATAATTATAACTTATAACATACAATATCTTCTTGATAACTTATAGAATACATTATCTTCTTGATGTCTACGACATCCATGTTACCTTATCATTGTATTCATTTGGCTATCACATAGCTCATCAACCTGTAGGTTAGTTCACCAATAACTCATATCCATGTATATACATCATAATTTCATATAAGAATTCATATCTGTATTGACGTTCAATTAAGAAATGTATGTTTATTTTTATCATGTCTTACATATGTTATGCATTCACAACATAAATTTGAATTGGTATCCATGTACCTAAATTCCACATATTAATTTGCATGTTTAAAAAAATCAAAGAGGTATCATCATCATGAGCATATAACAATGAAAATAATAGTATGCAACACATAAATAGGTCAAGATGTACACTTGTCACATGTCTATATAAACATTGTTGATTCCAAATAGTTGTTAAGAAATCAATTACTAAGATGAGCAAAAACAAAGTTCTATCTATCTAAGGCCAAAATATTGGGCATTACATACACCCACCCTTCAAGAAACATCATCCCGAAGTTATGATCATTCAAAATATGAGGAGAATTTATGACACAACTTTTATGTGTCTTTCATGATAACAAACCTTCTGTTATATTGGTCCCATTGGACCTTGACTTGATTAAAACATGTTGAGGCTATTAATATATTGATTGCTACTATGCCTATTTAGCAGGAACCTAACTAAGTCTCGACACTCTTTCATTACCACTTGTAATTTAATTAATGAAAATCCACTCCTCTCTTATATATTTATTCTTCTTAAGTTTCATATAGGAGCCTTGTATTAAAGTATAGTCTATTAGTTTGATCTCCAGTTAGAAACTTATCTTATCATCAGTTATTTAGTTAAGTTAATCTTATATTTAGTTCAATATGTATTTCATCATGTCATACATACAATCCTACCTTGGATACCTTGATAATTATAAACAATCATGATTGAATTTGATTATTTCTCTAGTTTGACAATACATATTCCATCACTCAAGAGATTGGCACACAAAAGTTTGAACCATGCTTAGGAACATAGACTAAGATAATGCTAATTGATTGTCAGGTGATGTCATCACTTTATGGTTTTTTTGTTCATTGTCCTCGATCTCTCTTTCCTCTTAAGTCATATAAATTAGATCTCGACCAAGTTAATAGTTGAGTAGGATTATATTCATCATAGTTGAGAAAATGATGCTTTCTATACATATTTAATTATTACCAATGTGCCTATACATAAAGAGCACCATTTTGACACGTGAGTTAGTGAACATTTCTATACCAAGAATAAATTATCAAGGGTTCATTCCAAACTCTTTAGTCACTTGTCCTTAAGGTATTCTCTTCTCGCAATTGTACTTTGTATGTCTCACAATTATATCACCTATACCTACATAAATCCTACTAACTATAGCATATAGCTATTTTCTTGACCATCTCTATCACTTTCAAGTTCCTTCCCCTTACTATGAAATAATTTTTAACAATGGAAAGTGTTTTCATCATTCCTTATCTATATTTTATTTTATTTTTTAATTAGAGTTTCTTCATAGGGAAAAATCCTTCTTGGTAAGCAAGCAGCTGCTAAACTAATTAATGCATTTCAATATGTGAGATACCATTTAGAAAAATCACCTCTCTTACAAGGGACTTATTCATAATAAACCATGACACTCCATTTTGATCCCTACTACCAATAAATTTATGGGCGAAAGTGACACCCTTCCAAAGGAATACCCCCTTTTCTCAAAGCATTATTTCATTCATTTTTCTTAGTTAACTAGCATTAGCTAAGGTACTTATCACTCATGTTACTAACTTGTAAGTGGTCAATATCTTTCTTGTACAATGATGTGTCCTTCACTCTTAGCATTACTAAGGTTAGATTCTCCCTCGTTATCAATACAAACCAAGCTTATGACTATGTTTCCATTCGAACTTAAGTTTACTAAAGGCCCTCTTCTTACTGAAAAAATAGAGGATGAATTGTAAGTCGTACTTTACGCAATGTTTCCCAATCCAACATTTATTTTCTAGGTTACAAGATTTGTTTCAATACGATCACCCTAACCTTAAAACATGTAAATTGGACTTTAACTATAATTTGCACTTTGATTTCTCTATTCCATACTATAAGAAATAGATTCCACGCTCTATCTTGAAATGGTTTCATAATTCTATGCTTACAATCGTTGTGTTTCTCACAATGCCATGTACTTTGGTAATGCTTTGAATGCATTAATATTTCTCATGGGACCCACTCTTATGGTGACTTGGGTTGAATATCAATTGTCCATCTTGGTTCTTAGTTAAGGACATTAATTGGGGATTAAGTGGGTTTCCTTATTTCAATGTGGCGGGCTTATACTTTTGATGCCACATTATTTCCATAACAAGGTATCCAAACAACTACCCAATTCCATGCACCATATTTATAGTTTAAATATATATAACACATTTTATTAATCTAATTCATTTATTCTAATAACATATTTTACTATTTCTTAATCTTTTGATAAGTTTGAAACATGAAATTCTCATTAGTAAACACTCCCTTACCTCAACCATAATGTTTCTCTTGTCCACATTGTTTTTTTTAACCAATAATTTTATAGCTCAATAAAATAAAAATTCAAAACATCAATTTTCTACTCCCTAAATCTTTATTTAAAATTATATATATATACCTCTCATCAACAACACCCTAACCATTAGTATATATAATTAAGTTATATGCTATAGTAATATTATTAATCTATATACACTTTACATTTNTATATATATATACCTCTCATCAACAACACCCTAACCATTAGTATATATAATTAAGTTATATGCTATAGTAATATTATTATTCTATATACACTTTACATTTATAAAATTTTACATCCTAATATAAAATTATTTAATATTATATAATATATATATATATATATATATATACTAAAATTTTCTATAATAATCACTTTTATTATTGTTATATATTTACTATCTACTCTAAATCATATTAGAATAAATAAATAATTTATATATATTTATATCTCAATTAACATATATACACTTAAACGTTCCTTAATACTCACTTTTATTATTGTTATATATTTATTCTCTATCGTGAAATCATATTATCTGTAATGTCCCCCACCTCTTGATGAAGAGGTCTGGAGAGACTCAATAGTCTAGCTATCCCCACTAGACTATAGTCTCATGCATCTTGGGGACAAAGTCAACCAGAAGTCACTTCCTAAGCACAATGTTATATTATTGAGTTGACTTTGTGTGAAAAACGGTAACTCAACAAAAGAATAGAAAAGGTGGAGTTAAGCTAGGAGTTAACCCTAGGGGTTAACTAACTCAACCGAAGAATAGATTGGAGGTGTAAAAGAAAGGAAGGGCGCACTTCTAAGACATTCTGGATTAATATCATATTTTTCATTTGGGTTCTTGAGCACAAGCAATTTTGAGGGTTTTGGGACTAAAACCCTACAGATCAACTCGGTGGTGAAATATCCCACCTTTCTTTATCCAAGCTTGTTCCTGGAGGTGAACCATTCCTCCCACACCATTCTACAGTGTTACAAGGGTCAGATCTATTGGTAGAGGTAGGCTAGTACACAGCCTAGGGGTTTTCCAGCAGGAGGGTGCACCACCTTGTGAAGATCAGTTCGATCTCAAGTAAGGAGGAAGATTTTTGGTAAAGGAACATTTGGGTTTTCTTTGCATGGTCCAGGGCCTCATTTTTAGTCTATTCAGGAGGAGGTTTTCCCAGCAATTTATTTCCTGGAGCTAGGAACAACTTGGAGGAGAGAGGGGCACACTACAGAAGGAGGTTTTCATCATTTGGTGCCCCAGATATTTATAGATCATATTGAGACTTCACCAGCTGGATTTTCTTGGCCTGATCTATTGTTTCGACGATTTTTGTAGCATTTGGAGGCTTCTAAAGGTGAGGTTGAACTATTGTAGATTTAGTCAACCAGGGGGGCATAAACTAGTTGAGGGTTTGCTCATTAGGAGAGAAAGAAAATCACCCTTCAGTATGAAACTTTTCCAGGGGGGTTCTAGTAGCCCGACCTACATTCCAGGAAATATTGGAGTGATTTGGAGCACAGGAAGAGGAGGGCCAAAACTTAGGGGGTCTGCAACTACCATGACAGTCCGCAACTCAGCCAGTTGGAGGGTTTTGGAACTATATTGGATCAGGGTCCCACATCATCATTCTTCTCTTGCAGCTATTGGCCTTAGGAGGATTGGATATTATATTTAGAGGGCCTTTGAAAGGATATTATCATTGTATTGTCTATTATTGTAGCAGCTGGCATCCCATTTTGGATATTATTGGGGTTTTCTTCCAGATCTGCAAATCTCTTGTTATAAGGATCTATCTACTATCTAAATAAAGGTCAGATATGACATTATTGTCTCTATGTTGGTGTTCCTTATTGTATCTTGTCTTGTTTATGGTATATGCTTCATATCTTTTGTTTCATTTCTTAATCATCATCATATAAACCCTAATGCATGACTCCGTGAGTAAACCTATAAACACATAAGAAAGCACAAACAAACAGTGAGCAATTAGTGTTCCAAGCAAAAACATTGGCTGGGAACATTACAATGGTATCAGAGCATTGATCCTCCCATTCGGTGGGGATTAATGAATGCATAAGATCAATGGTATATACATGGGAAGATGCAGGAAGAAGATAGGTGAAACAAAGGAAGAGATGGAGGGTTTAGGTGAGGACAATGAGCCACATATTCTAGCAGGTTTTGCAAAGGAGTTACAACACTCCATAAATCAGACAGAAAGTGCACTTGTGAATCATCTACATGAGGACTAGGAAGCCATGCACAGGGGACAGTTTGAAATGAGGGAGACTCTAGAAAGAGTGAATGCCAGCTAGGAGAAGATTGCAAAACTCCTATAATAGATGAACCATGTAGGAAAGGGACCATAAGTGTATGCAAACTGGGAATCCAATGGGTCTCATGGGGGAACTAGACCTCACCAGGAGCATAGCATTTACTCTAACATTGAGGGATAGATTTTTGGAGGTGGATCACCTTAGGAGCCAACACATAGTAGGGCCACCCCTAGACCCTACCTACCCATAGTCTTGGATAACCAACCACAACGCAACTATGAGGATGAAATTGAGGACAAATTTGAGCAGTACACCAGGGAATATCATGTATTGAATGTAGGGTTCCATAGGCAAGTCATGTTGGATCAGTATTGTGGAATCAAGTTCAGCGTTAAGCCTAAACAATATCAAATACCTAACTATGAATTGGAGCACAGGGAAAGCAAGATGGAAATTCCCTACTTTGATGGATCTTCCAAGGTGATTGCGCAAGAATGGGTGCAAAAACTTGATATCTACCTACAAATTAAGCCCATGAGAGAGATGGATTCCATCAAGTTTGCCACCATGTACTTGGAGGTAAAGGATCATGATTGGTGGTACCATGGGTTAACTACACTGGGACACAATCAGATCACATCTTATATAGATTTTACACAGAGGCTCATTGACAGGTTTGACCAGGGGGATCCAGAGCTACCTTTTAGGGAACTCACCTAGCTTAGAAAGACATGATCACCAGGGGTATACATTTAAGAGTTTCAGAGGACATAAGTTATGGTACAGGATGTGTCTCAAGTGATAATTATGATTCTCTTCACGGAAGAGTTGATGGAGGCTTTGAGAGGTTGGGTCAAGTCTTTTAAGCCTGCCAACTTGCATGATGTGATATGGAAGACTAGGGACTTGGGATCAACAAGAAAGATGAGATTTACCCCTAGATATCCTATAAACCAAGGGGGTAGAGACAAAAGACCTCCTATGAACCAAGGAGGGAGATACCAAAGGGGGTTTGACTGGGGAAGAGGTGGAATGGATGAGCCCACTATGAGGGAATTAAGAAGGAAGCAATTGTGCTTCACCTGCAAAGAGCCTTGGGATCCAACAAACAAATGCATGGGCAAGGGAAAGGCTCACTACTTTGAGGTGATCTCAGATGATGAGGAGGAGGAATATTTTGGCCATATACAGAACATAGAGGAAGATCCCACATGATACGCAAAAGAGGAGGATGCAAGTCATGACCTTGCAACAGATGAGAAGGTGACACTACAATCCATCAGCGAGGTACATAAATTCAACACTTTCAGGATGAGAGGGTTGTTACAAGGGTAGAAGGTATCAGTTCTCATTGATGGGGGTGCTTCACACAAATTCATTGATTCATACCTACTGCAGAGGAGAAACATACCTACAATTGAGTTTGAGGGATTTCATGTGGAGGTAGTAGGGGGGCGCACCATGCCTTGTGACAGATACATTTAGGGATTGAAAGTTACACTAGGCAGGCATGATTTGGCACATGATTTCTATGTTATGGACCTTCCATAAACCAACATCATCCTTGGAGTACAGTGTCTTAGTATGTTGGGTCCAATCACTACAAATTAAGAGACCATGGAAATGTCTTTCACAGAGGAAAATCGGAAAAAGGTGGTTCTCAGGGGCATGACAGGAAACACACCGAGAGTAGTGAAAACAAAGTGCATGGAGGCCATATTTAGGAGGGAATAAATTGCATATGAAACATATTTTAGAATATCAGTTAGGGTGGTTAATAAAGGGGAAACTCACTACTCATTAGAGATCCAAAGAATCATTGATAGGCACAATAAGCTCGTTAAGCCCATACCACAAGGAGCACCACCAGATAGGGGGTTTGAGCACATCATACAGTTAGAGGAGGGTGAGAAACCTGTCATCACTACTCCCTACAGACACCCCAAGAAGTATAAAGATGATATTGAGACGTCCATTAAAAAACTAGTAGACATGGGCCACATTAGGCCAAGTTCCAGTCCCTTTATATCTCCAGTGGTATTGGTGAAAAAGAAGGATGGGACCATGCGCATGTGTATTGACTACATGGATTTAAATAATAAGACAATCAAGAATAGATACCCCATCCCGAGGATTTATGAGCTATTGGATGAGCTCCATGGGGTTGTATACTTCACAAAGATTGACTTGCTCTATATCTATCATCAGATAAAGATGAGGGAGCAAGATGTCTCCAAGACTGCTTTTCAATGTCACTATGGACACTATGAGTTTTTGGTTATGCCTTTTGGGTTGACTAATGCATTAGCCACCTTCCAATATTGCATAAATCATGTTTTCAACAATCAACTGAGAAATTTCCTCTTGGTATTTTTTGATGACTTGTTGATCTATAGAAAAGCTTGAGAGGATCACCTTCAACATGTAGAGCATATTTTGGCTATTATGGAAGAACAATCCTTATATGCTAAGGAATCCAAATGTGAGTTTGGGATGACAGAAGTCCTTTATTTAGGGCACATCATTGGAGTAAAAGGGGTACAGGTACACCAAGAGAAGATACAATCTATACTTGATTGGCCCACACCTAAGACACTCACAGAATTGAAAGGCCTTTTGGGCATCTGTTGCTATTACATGAGGTTTGTCAAGGGATTCATTCAACTTTGCTCACCTTTGACCGACTTGACCAAGAAAAGGGCATTCAAGTGGAGTCCAGAAGCACAATTGACTTTTGAAAAAATAAATAAGGTGATGAGTACGTGTCTAATGTTGTCCCTACCATATTTTGCACAACCTTTCATAGTAGAGTGTGATGCCTCAGGGGGAGACATTGGAGCAATGCTTATGCAGAATATGCACCCTATTGTTTATGAAAGCCAAAAATTGAGAGGTATTGATCTCCTATACACCATTTATGATAATAAATGCTATCCATCATGCATGCATTAGCTAATTTCAGGAAAGATTTGGTTGGGGAAAAGTTCGTCGTGAGGACAGATCACAACAGCCTCAAGTACTTTCTAGATCAGAAGGACTTAAATGAGAGGCAACATAAGTGGGTGAGAAAAATCTAGGCTTATGACTTTGACATTGAGTTTGTCAAAGGGAAGAATAATGAAGTGGCAGATGCCTTATCCAGAAGACCATCAGTTAATTCCATGACCGAAATCTTAGCGGATTGGAAGGCCCACCTTTTGTTGGAATACTCAAAAAATAGATTTTCATGCAAATTGATGGATGTACAGGTACAATATGACAACTTTAGAATCATGGATGACATCATATACTACAAGGACCGAATTTTGTTGGTCTCCGAGTCAACCTTTAAGGCCAAGGTGCTACAAGCATGACATGATTCACCAGTAGCAGGGCATCAAGGGTTCATCAAGACTTAAAGATAGATATAGGAGATATTCTCTTGGAAGGGCTTGAAAGAAGATGTAATGCACCACATCAAGGAGTGCATCGCTTTTCAGGTAAACAAAGATGAACTCACTCACCCAACAGGATTACTACAACCACCTCCCATCTTGGAGCACAAGTGGGAAAGCATATCTATGGAGTTCATCACAGGGTTTCCCAAGGTTCAGGGAAAATATTGCATTTTCGTGGTAGTAGACAGGTTGACTAAATTTACGCACTTTTTCTCCATTTCCACATACTACAGTGTAACACAGGTTGTGGATCTATTCTTTTGGGAGGTCTTCAAATTGCATGGTTTATCCAAAACCATTGTGAGTGACATGGACAATAGGTTTATGAGCACATTTTGGAAAGAACTCTTTATTTTGGTAGGTACATCCTTAACACCTAGTACCAACAATAATCCTCAAACAGATGGCCAAACAAATATAGCCAAAAATGGGTTGAAGGCTACCTAAAACATTATGTGGCAAGGAAACAAAATGCATGGGTTAAATGGATTCATTTGGGGGAGTATTGCTACAACACCACCCATCATATATCCATTGGTATGCCACCATTTAGAGCCTTATACAGTTATGACCCCCTCTCATTTGTTGAGATTGTCTTTGGAAACAGCAGGGCTCCCATGGTTCAGGATTGGATTCAACAGAGTCAGGAAATACCCAGGGAACTTAAGGACCACCTGCAAAGGGCACATAATCAAAATAAGATATAGGAAAACAAGCACAGTGTGGAGCGCACATTTGAGGTCGATGACTTGGTTTATTTGAGGCTTCAACCATACAGGCAGATCCATTAATATAGTGGCACAGAGAAACTCCAACCTCGTTTTTTGGTCCATATAGGGTCAACATGAAGGTAGGGGTCGTGGCATATGAGCTTGATCTACGACAGGGCAGAAAAATACACAATGTCTTCCATGTGTCTTGTTTGAAGACAACCATTAACAAACACAACATTCCTATTGAGGAATTGCCACCCTTGGATGAAGAAGGACAGTTGGTTTTGGTACCAGAGGAGATACTATAATTCTGGGAGAACAAGTTGAGGAAAATAAGCATCAAAAAATATTTGGTCAAGTGGAAGAACCTACCCATAGAGGATGCCACTTGGGAAGGGGAACAAATGATTCAGGAGATAGGTCCAGAATTGCTTGTGGGAAAGCAATTTCTAGCAGGGGAGACTATAATGTCCCCCACCTCTTGATGAAGAGGTTTGGAGAGACTCAGTAGTCTATATATCCCCACTAGACTATAGTCTCATGCATCTTGGGAAAAATGTCAACCAAAAGTCACTTCCTAAGCACAACATTATATTACTAAGTTGATTTTTTGTAAAAAAGGGTAACTCAATGAAAGAATAGAAAAGGTTAACTAACTCAACATAGGGTAACTAACATTGATTTACCCTAGGGGTTAACTAACTCCACATAAGAATATACTGGAGGTATAAAAGAAGTGAAGCGCACACTTCTAAGGCATTCTGGATTATTATCATATTTTGCATTTGGGCTCTTGAGCACAAGAAATTTTGAGAGTTTTGTGACTAAAACCCTAGAGATCAACTCGGTGGTGAAAGATCCCACCTTTATTGATCCAATATTGGTCCCGAAGGTGAAAAAATCCTCCCACACCATTCTACAGTGTTACAAGGGTCAAATCTATTGGTAGAGGTAGGCTAGTGCACATCCTAGGGGGTTTCCAGCAGGAGAGCACACCACCTTGTGAAGATCATTTCGATCTCAAGTAAGGAGGAAGATTTTTGGAAAAGGAACATCTAGGTTTTATTCGTATGGTTCAGGGCCTCATTTCTAGTCTATTCAGGAGGAGGTTTTCCCGGTAGATTATTTCATGGAACTTGGAATGACTTGGAGGAGAGAGGGATGCATTGTTGAAGGAGGTTTTCATCATTTGGTGGCCTAGATATTTATAGATCATCTTGAGACTTCACTAGATGGATTTTCTTGGCCCTATCTATCATTTTGATGATATTTTTAGCAGTTGGAGGCTTCTAAACGTCGATCTGAAATATTGGAGATTTAGTCAACCAGGGGGGTGCAAACCAATTGAGGGTTTTCTCATTAGGAGATCCATAACTTCACCCTTCAGTATGAAACTTTTCCAGGGGGGTTCTAGTAGCCTAATCGACATTCCGGGAGAGTTTGGAGTGATTTGGAGCACATGAAGAGGAGGTCCAAAACTTAGGGGGTTTGTAGCTACAAGGACAGTGCGTAACTTAGCCAGTTGGAGGGTTTTGGCACTATGTTGGATCAGGGTCCCACATCATTAGTATTCTCTTGCATCTATTGTCCTTTGGAGGCTTGGGTATTCTCTTCAAAGGGACTTTGAAAGGCTATTATCATTGTATTGGCTATTATTATAGCATGTGGCATCCCATTTTGGATATTATTGGGGTTCTCTTCCAGATCTGCAGATCTCTTGTTACAAGGATCTATCTACTATCTAAATAAAGGTCATATCTGATATTGTTGGCTCTATATTGGTGTTCCTTATTGTATCTTGTCTTTTTTATGGTATATGCTTCAGATCTATTGTTTCATTGCATAATCATCATCATATAAACCCTAATGTGAAACTCTGTGAGTAAACCTGTAAACACATAAGAAAACACAAGCAAATAGTGAGAAGTTAGTGTTCCAAGCAAAAAAATTGGCTTGAGAACATTACATTATCTCAATTAATTTCACTATCATAGACCTCTTATTAATATAAATGTGAAAAAGTAGACTTAAATGGTTTCTTCAAAATTATTGGAGAACCAAAAGTGTTTTTCTTATAAACATGAGTTCACACTTCATGGTTGTAGTGTGAATTAAAAATAAATAAATTGTAGTCGGTTTTTCTTATATGTGTTGTAATTATGTGAAATGGAAGTAATGATACGACGATTGTTGGCCAAAGGGTGGTATGAGCATAAGACAATACAATTGTCAACTAAAGAGCAATAATATGAACATAAGACAAAATATTTTTTATGATACTTTTACTCCTCTTAACAAAAGAATGGTACGAGTGTCTTAACACAGGTGACACTTAAAGCAAATTGTGTTTTCGAAAATTTCATTGAAAACAGGTTAAAAATCATATACTACATGTACTTTTAATATTTACTGAAGGCAAGTAGTGTCCTGACTTCATGTATTGGTTAAGGTAGGCAGTTTCTAGGAAGTATATCACTATTTAATGGCCCAATAGGAAAACAAAGAAATGTTAATGGTATTATGAGCACTCTTGTCAGTCATACTTGTATATGTATACTGAAACTGACAGTTGTTGTAGTAGGAGAAGAAAATCAATGGCGTTGTCAGTGAAATTTAATTTTCCTAAAATAAAATGAAGTTTGTAACATTTAGAAAAATATGAGTAAGAAGTATCTTGTCCATATCTTCCCTAACATGCAGGTGATATAGTGAATGTGTCAACAATTGTAATGTTGGGTTACATGTATTACAAACTTCATTAAATCATTAAATGGTACAGAAGGACATATTCTAGCTTGGCATAGCAATGTACTACAAATCGACCACCCTCAAATCAAGGATCTCCCTGGCATGGTGATATCAAGGATGGGCCTCTTAAATATCATTGAATAATATTGAATTTAACATACCCTTATCAATGCATGAAGAGTGGTGGTTTGATGAGGCTATAAATCATCTCACAAAGGCTATTGAATGCAATCCCATGTCATCAATGATATATGCTACTAGAGCTAGTGTGTTTGTGAATATGAAGGAACCTAATGTTTCCATTCAAGAGGCTAATGCTTCTATCAAGATAACCCAAACTCTGCAAAAGGTTACAAATGGTAAGGCATGGCAAGAGTTATGCTTGGTCACTGGGAAAAGGATGCCAAGGACCTGCGCCTCTCTTCAAGGTTTGATTATGATGATGAAATATTAGTTGTACTAAAGAAGGTTGTTTCACAAAAATGAACGATCAATTTAGATATTAGATGTTTTTCACTTTGTGGGGAATTCCTTAAGTTGCTACCAAGCTTGGTAGAGAAATATCTTCATAGCTATGGACTCCACACATAGAGAGAGGAAGATTGCTGGCATAATATTGTGGTTTTATAGGCCTTGGATTTCTTGAATACCCTCCTCTGCAAACCACTAGATACTCACTTAATATAAGGCATAACTCTTTTAGGACTTTCCCAATTATTTTCCCTACGCAAATGCTCATATTTCCTATGACGATATTCAATTTTATGCACATTTAGAAGAGGAGACACAATTTTCAGAAGCATTAAGGCATCTAATTCAGTTTTTGATGAACAACTTTCAATGTAAGTTTCTTTTAACCCCATTATTTTAGTACACTTTTGCTCTTTATTTAGTTTGGATTCTACCAAAAATGTTAATGAATTATATCCCCAATGTCTACTTATTCTTTCCAAATATGATTTTTTTCTAATTATGTCAAACTGGATTTATAGAAGAATTAGTGCATGGTCTGAGGGTTTTTTCTTGGCATGGTTTACACATTTTTTTCAAGGAAAAAATGGAAAACTTGATTTGGTTCTGTTCCATTTTCTGATGTTTTGTGGATTGAAAGTGCTTAAAGAAACTTACCACGAGGGTGCATAGAGCGGACTTCCTCTGTTTTAGGTGTCAGGTTTCCAGGGCTTACACCAGGCATCATCCCTTTGAAACACACGCCATTTGGGTAGGGCATACTACAGGGATAATAGAGCCTTGATGGGAGGCTTAATTTTTTGTTTACCTCACAAATGAACCAATGCCCTGTGGGTGTTTTCAATTTTCTGATTTAGCGACAACATGATATGAGTTACTTTTGGGACATCTGTTAGATTTGAATTTTGGACAAACATCAGACTGCTTCTGAATAATATCAAGAAATATAGTTTGGAAACGTTTTGTGTTCCTGCTCACAATGTGAATCCCCAACAACTTATGGGATGTTAGGGATTCTATCTTTCTTTTTTAGGTACCCTGATCATATATGCTTTTACTTCTTCAAGGGATGCCAGTTTTCCACTACCATAATCTACAGGAACCCATTAGGCTAAGCTTCTTGATTATTTCCTTTCAACCTCTCTTATTTATCATTATGAGAAACCTGCCATAATGTTTATTTATCAATATGAGAAACCCACCATAATGTATGGCTTCTAAATTATAATAGCTAGATATATATCCATATATAATTACACATGAAGTATATCTAGGTACAGTTATTTATTTAATATATATATATATATATATAGATTTCATATGTATATAATTTAAGGCTTATCAACATGCATATATACTTTTGTTTTGTTAGGATTTATTTAATATATTTTTTTAAATAGCTCTATACAATACTAAATCTACACATAAATTGTAGAATATATATATATATATATATAAGTTCCCATATATATTACTTTGGCCAATTGTTCCCACCAATTCACATGTATATATAATACCTAGTCTAAATTTTGGTATGTTTGAATCTAACTTTCAATTGAATGTTTTTATTTTGTTTTTGTCTCTTACAGAGAAACTAGCGGCTGGAGTAAATTGAATGAGGCTAGACAATGTGTAGGATTTTTTATTTTTTTTTCTACTTATTTAGGATGAACAATTTATGTAAAATTTTCAAATAAGTGGGTGGGAGGCCCTAGGTCTAAGTTTTGTAAACTCGCTCTGATACCAAATGTAACACCCATCTAGGATGTTAAGCAATTAATCATTCATTAAATACATATGCATTAACAACTTTGATTTAACATAATTTCATTGATTTTCATTTCTACAACTCTTTTACATTTTCTCAATGATAACTATAAATAACATGATCAATTAAGTAATTTGTTAACTCTAAGATTTAAAACTTAAAACAAAAGTACAACAAAATACCAATGAAAATACCTCCTCCATGGTCAGTTGAAGCTCATCAATTGCAATGTAGCTTTGTTAGTAGTAGGAATATGCTTCATGTTATCACATATGTTGGTAAGGGGGTGTTTTTCCCTTTAGAAAGGGCACCACAACAAAGAATGACAAGAAGTGGGCTAAAAACCCACTTATCCTAAGTTTTTGTGTCCGGGCGCATTATTTTAAGATGTGCATAGGTCTAAGCGGCTGAGATTTGCATGCTCATACCTATGGTGTAGGCTCCATACTGGACCCCCCCCCCCCCCCCCC
>SNQJ01S0016304.1:182380-196006 GCA_010110895.2 Picea sitchensis | reverse complement strand
GCCTCTCACCTCCCACCATCATTCTCCCATGTCATCTACACTTATGTGGTTTTCCACACTCTCCCTTCGCCACCACACCCTCTGCCTCCACCGCATCGTTGCCACGTCCTTCCACCTAGCCACCGAACATGTGTCATATACTGTTGATGTTGTACCAGTCGCCTCGCCCGTTCCTCCTCCTCATCATCCACGGTCATCAGCCAGTCTTCCCCGTATGCATCCAATAAGGCACAGAAGGTGAAGAAAAGACAACCACGTCTTCAAGCGCAGGCGTTGACTCTCCTCACTTAGATCTCGATGAAGCAGTTAATGTAAATGTGGAAGGTGGGTGAGACATCGTCTCCTTCCATAAATATAAGGCCAGAAAGGGAAAAAGTGCAGAGGCAAGCTATCAGTCTGAAATGACACAGATCACGTCCGACAGAAGATTTCATGGGCAGTCTGGCCAATTTCTTCATGTGCAGCCTGACAAAGAAGCTCATCAACGCAATGTCTTGAATGTATGACATGATCGGGTTTCAGGCAGCCCGAGCCAGTTCTGAGTATATGTAGGCAATTTTTCCATTTTGTTAGGGTAGATGGTTGAGCTAGGCTCCTGTATTGTAATTTGATGAAGCACTGGTTCCTCTGGTTATGCATTGACACTTGAGACTTCTTGTTTAAGGAAAGTCAACTTTTTTTTTTTCATCTCTTTGTAGACACTGTGTTAAAACACTTGGACTTGGAGGATCCAGTCGAGGGTAATTGTGTTGTTGTGACGAATGTTTGATCATATCAATATTAGCACCATTTTTAAGCAGTTTTATGTATTGTCTTTTCCCTCTCACACTGAGTAGCTCGGAATTGGAAGATCCAATCGAGTTGTTATAGTGGCATCATGATGTAGGTTTGATCATTGTGTTGTTGTAACTGTGTCATTTAGGTGCATTTCAGTGTCTTGTTTCTCTTCCCCGAGCTATTGGAAGGTCGGATGCCCATAGCGGTCTGCTTTACCATTCTCATCAAGTCTTCCTTTGATCCAGCTGGATATCATTGGCTACCCACCTTTTCCAGCTGGCTCAAAACAACTTTCTAGAAATTTTGATAATTTACTATTTTTAGCAGTTTTTTGGGTCCTGAACTTCCAAAGCCGTTTTGAGGCCCTAAACGACGTTTTTTGGGGTATGTTGCAATCAACATAAATTTTTGTGCAAATATTGTAGTCCTCGGATAGATCTTTCCAATGGGATATCATATGCCTAAAACAGAGATCATATGCAAAAGTTATGACCCCGGGAAGTTGATGTACTGACTTACCCAAATGGGGCCCACATGAATTTTGGCGCTTCATCTCCTAGGGTTAGGTTTTTGGATGTTTAGGGTTTTTGAAACTCCTGTTTATTGTAAAAAGGCCTTGAGAGCCGCATTGTAATCATCTTCTGGCGAATGAGCGTAGTGATCACATCTCTTCTCAGAGATAAGCCGCCACCATTCCAGCAAGCTTGTTTTCCGCTGCATTTTACAGTTTCATCTTATTTCCTTATTGAATAGAAAACCAATTTTACTGTATCTATGTTATTTTGTGTTAAGAATTTGGTAATAATATATAGTCATTTCATTCTGCTCATAAAATCCAGATCAGTGGTATCAGAGTAGTCTGCTCCTTGTCATCTTAATGCATGTCACCAACGAGGTCAGAGTACAAAGATTTGGGTCTCAAGCTTGCTTCTCTTGAGGAAAAAACGTCTCGCACACCCAAGCGACCTCTCATGGAAGGAGAAAAGAAATATGACGGGATAGGAGATCCTTTCAAACTGTTAATTAAGGAAGCCCTCACACAACCGAGGAATGAGATGATGGATAATTTCGCGCAAATCCTTCGAAGACTACCAACAAGTGACACATCTTCTTCGAGCGAAGGCATCGTCCCCTTCAATTTACAAATAAACTTCAATATTCCTATATTTGAAGGCCAGATAGATGCAGATGTTGTAGACAAGTGGTTGAATCTACTAGAAGGGTATTTCTCTGTCCATAACTTTTCAAATAGAGAAAAGATTACTTTTGCGCTCCTCAAAGTTGTTCCCCATGTCAAAGATTGGTGGGAAACTTTCTGTGAGCAAAAGGAAATAGAGGAACCTTCATTATTTACAGTCACGTCCACCTAAGAATCCTTCGGAGATGTTATTAAGGAACAATACTACCTTGTCAGAAGTTATGACGACTTGTATACCAAATGGACCACACTGCGGCAAGAAAGAGACCAAGCAGTGCCAGATTTCACAAATATCTTCCATACCTTGCGCACCAAGTTGGGTATCAAAGATTTGGAGAGACATATGGTACTAAAGTATCGTGGTGCTTTGCATAGATATATCCAGACAGAAATAAAAAATTTGGACATCTCATCCTTGGGCACGACCTACCGATATGCCGTCAAAATCGAGCAGAAGCTCAAACAAAAGACGTGACAATTTGGGTCGGGGAACCCCTCACAACAAAATCCAGGAAAGGGTGGCCCCAACCCATAGAACAAAAAACAGAGCAAATATGCACAGTATCAGGACAACCAGTCCAAGCTGCAAGCAAAGAAGGACACCAGAAAGACAAAGAAAGATATCGGGAAGTGGTGCGACTTCCATAAGATCCCTTGGCATAACACTGCTGACTGTCGCTCAAAGCAGACACTAGTGGCTGAAGTGAAAGCCTCTGAATCAGATGCGGGTTCTGACTCTGAGTCAGAACCAGAAAGGGGAAGATGGATCATTGACATGGAACCCAGTGCCACCATTGCTTCCACCAAGCTCCAACATGGTGAACCAGACGAGCCAGAAGAAGGAGAGTGCCTCTTCCATTCCTAGATGTGGTTAAATGGCACCCCACTACACTTCATTGTTGATAGTGGTAGCCAGAAGAACCTCATCTCAGCAGAGGTCGTCGAGCGGCTGGCCCTGCTGACAACGCTGCACCCACAACCCTACACCATTGGATGGCTCCGCCAAGGAAGCGATCTCTACGTCAGCCAACAGTGTCGATTGTCATGCGACATCAAGCCCTTCAAAGATGAGGTATTGTGTGATGTTGATCCTCTCGAATTTTGTGATGTTCTTTTGGGCCAACCTTATTTATGGAAACTCCATGTTGTATATGAGTCTAGGCATTGTAGTGTTATTATTACTTTGAACAGAAAATTGTATAGGATACCCAAGACTGTCCCACCTAGTGCTATTTCCTTGATCTCTGTTAAGCAATGCAGGAAGGTCATCTCTCAGACGGGGAAGTTTGTCTTCTTCATGATCTGCTCTCAGAATGAGAGAAAAATCACAGCCACATCCAGGGTCTCTGTGGCCGACCTCTCCACACAGCAGAAGCAAGTAGATAACGTCGTGGAAGAATACTCAGATATCTTCTCCTCGCCTATCAGGGTACCTCTGCACTGTCGGGTCAAGAACCCCATCGATATGATCCCTGACGCACCACTACCCAATGGGCCAATCTATCATCGCTCTTTGTTAGAGAATGAGGAGATCAAGGGACAGATCCAAGAATTTCTCCACAAGGGGCACATCTGTCCTATCTCATCACCTTGTGGGAGGCCAATCGTGATGGTACAGAAGAAAGATGGAACCTGGCGACTTTGCATTGATTATCAGGCTCTGAATAAAATCACAGTCAGAAACTGGTACCTGATTCCCTGAATCGACGACCTCCTTGATCAACTCATGGGGGCCAAATACTTCAGTAAGATTGATTTGAAGTCTGGCTACCACCAGGTCCCGATAGAACAGACAGATGTATGGAAGACCACCTTCAAGTCAAAGGAAGGCCTTTTTGAATGGTTGGTCATGCCCTTTGGTGTGACAAATGCTCCAGCCACTTTCATGAGGATGATGGATGATATCCTGCGACCATTCACCAATACTTTTGTAGTGTTTTATCTTGATGACATTCTCATTTACAGCAAGACTTGGGATGAACACTTGCAGCGTATTCAGCAGGTTCTGCACACCCTGGGACATCACAAGCTATATGCCAACTTGGAAAAATGATCCTTCGGCATGGACAGGGTCCATTATCTAGGCTACATCAYTGATCAACATGACTTACATGTGGATCCAGCCAAGATCCAAGTCATCCATGACTGGCCAGCCCCAACCACACTCACTGAGCTTCGAAGCTTCTTGGGCCTTGCCAATTTCTACCGCAGGCTTGTGTTGGGATTCTCCCATATTGCATGGGCCCTCAGCCAAATAACTAGGGGTGGTGGTAAGGAAAAAATTGCCTGGGGCCAACCCCAACAACAAGTGTTCGATGATTTGAAGCAGTGCTTGTGCTCAGCCCCAGTACTTTCACTACCAGACCTGCAACATCCCTTTGATATTGAGACTGATGCTTCAGACTATGCTATGGGTGCCATTCTCACGCAACACGACCACCCTATGGCCTATCATAGTGCGACACCATCATATGTTGTATGTAAGTACCCTACTTACGACAAAGAAATGTACTCCATTGTGCAAGCCTGCCGCGAGTGGAGACATTACATTCTTGGGAGGGAGACAGTCATCCACACTAATCATAAGCCACTGCAGTTCATGCAGACACAAGGAAAATTGCAGAATGACTGCCATCAAAAGTGGTCCACATACTTGCAGCAATTCCACCTCAACATCAAGTATAAAACAGGAAGCACCAACCGTGTCGCTAATTTCCTCAGCAGACCAGTAGTTGTGGCACTCACCACAGTGCTAGACTCTTGCGGCCATGAGACCTTTGTATGGCCCCAACTCTATGAGATAGACCCGGACTTCGCCACCACCTACCAAATGTTGGGTGCAAAGGAAGTTGTCGATAATTTCCATCTTCAGGTTGGGTTGTTGTGTCTTCTGGGCCATATATGTGTTCCCTCAAGTGAGCGAGCGAATTTGATCTTGGAAGCCCACTACATTCGGGTGGCAGGACACTTTGGCGTTGAAAAGACAGCGACAATGCTACAAAAACATTTCTACTGGCCGAAACTTCGACAAGAGGTCATCAAGTATATCAGGTCCTGCACTGCTTGTGCTATTGCCAAACCAACCAGTAAGAAACAGGGCCTATACACCCCTCTTCCTACTCTTGACAAACCATGGGAATCCATCTCAATGGACTACATGTCGGGCCTCGCATCCACCAAGTGGGGAAATGACTGTGTTTTTGTGGTTGTCAATCACTTTTCTAAGATGGCGATTCTGGTTGCTGGCAAGAAGAGCATCACAGTATAAGACATTGCCAAGCTCTTCTTTGAACGAGTCTGGGTACATTTTGGAATCCCACAAACCATTGTCTCAGATCAGGACAGTTGATTTCTCAGCACATTCTGGTCGAGCCTCTGGTCACTGCTAGACACCAATCTCACCAAATCCACGACCTTCCACCCCCAGACAGATGGCCAAACCGAGGTTGTAAATCGAATGATCGTGCATATCCTGCGCATGTATAATTCCAAGAACCTTCGCACATGGGATGAGAGTCTTCCCTATGTCCAACATAGCTACAACCGAGCCTTGCATAGCTCAACCGACCACAGCCCCTTTCAGGTGGGGTTGGGATTCCAACCATTGGGTCCCATAGATGTTTCACTTCCCCTTGCGGTCACCTCAACCGAGTCCTCTCCTACTACAACTGAGGCTGACAAAGCCACCCGATTCATTGAGAGGATCCAACACATCCGCCAACAGGTTCAGGATATCCTACAGAAGTCTAATGACAAGTACAAGTAGCGCCATGATCAACATCGGCTTCCACATAAGTTTCAGGTGGGCGACAAAGTTTGGTTGCACTTGAAGAAAGAACGCCTTACATGACCCCATCGGAATCTTCGCCCACTCCGATATGGTCCGTACACCATCACCAAGGATGTGGGGGATAATTATTTTACGCTCAACATTCCTCCTTTCCTTGGCCTACAACCATTGTTCAACGTGGACCTCCTTCGGCCTTATTTCCCACCATTATTGGACACCTTAGACATAGCAGAACAACTGACACCAACAGAGCTCAACCCCAACTGCATACAACAGGAATCTAGTGATCATATTATGGACACACATATCAAGGGCACTCGACAACAAAGGATCCATCTTTATCGAGTCGTCAAAGCAGGGCAACTCCTGCACCAAGGCAAGTGGCTCACCCGTGGCCAAATTCAGCAGAAATTTCCTCATCTGATGGGAGAACTCAACGCAATGGAGAACATTGCTTCCCAAGGATGGAGGATTTATCCAGGTGGATATCGGTGGCCACCCACCTTTTCCAGCTAGCTCAAAACAACTTTCTAGCAATTTTGATAATTTACTATTTTTAGCATTTTTTTGGGTTCTGAACTTCCAGAGTCGTTTTGAGGCCCTAAACGACGTTTTTTGGGGTATGCTACATCACAAAATTTCACCATGAAATTTTGTGCAACTATTTTATTCCTCGGATAGATCTTTCCAATGGGCTATCATACGCCTAAAACAGAGATCGTATGCAAAAGTTGCGACCCCGGGAAGTTGATGTACTGACTTACCCAAATGACGCCCACATGACTTTTGGCACTTCATCTCCTAGGGTTAGGTTTTTGGATGTTTAGGGTTTTTGAAATTCCTGTTTATTGTAAAAAGGCCTTGAGATCCTCATTTTAATCATCTTTTGGCTTATGAGGACAGTCGTCACATCTCTTCTCAGAGATAAGCCGCCACCATTCCAGCAAGATTTTTTTCTGCTGCATTTTATAGTTTCAACTTATTTCCTTATTGAATAGAAAACCAGTTTTACTGTATCTCTGTTATTCTGTGTTAAGCATTTGGTAATAATTTGTAGTCATTTAATTCTTCTCATAAAATCTGGATCATCCTTCTACTCATTTTAATCTTAGCTTACTGACGGAAGTTAGATCAAGACCGCACTTGTTCATGCATAGCCTAGTCTGGGATTCTGAGTTAAAGAGATACTCTCTTAGTTTTGTGCCCATTCGACCACCCTTTATTCATTCATTCGTGAAATATAAAACTGATGGGTATCAGGCTTACCTATGTTGCAATCCAGAGGTGACTTATGGTGCTAACATTTTTGGCTCCGTTGCCGAGGAAGAAGTTGAAGTTTTTCCTCGGGATTGAATGACAATTCTTACTGGTTCTGGAGGTGCATCAGAACTTAGTACATCCAATATTGCTACTATTCACCTGGCGACTCCATTGTGACACTCCACTAGTCTGGCCTCATTGCTCAGCTAGCTTTGAAAGCCAGACACACGCGGTCTCATCCACAACTGCCTCTAGCTACGCCTGAAGCTAATCCACAGAAAATTATCAGAAAATGAAAGGCCCTCTGAGAAAGTACTTCTACTGTTGAACCAGGTATTTATGATGATTTTCATTGTTCCCCTATAGAAACTTCAATAGTTTCTTCTCATTTTCCTGCTATACCCCCTGTTGGAGTTTCCCGAAGTTTAAATTCTGGGAGTATTCCTGTTGATTTTTCCCCTCCTGGTATTACATTGGAGGGAGAAAGCCTTGTCACTCCACTCTCTCTTGAAGTTGTACCATGGTTTAGACCTAGGACTTCAGAATATTTTCCCACTCCTATTTTTATCACCCCTTCTCCTATTACAATTATTGGTTTCATAGAAAAAAAACATCTACTCCCTCAAACCCTGTAGCCTTTTCTCCATATCCCTCGTTGTTCCCCTTCCCTCTCGGAAGCTCAGTTCTAGTTTCTCCTACTAGGACTCCATCTCCTCCTGGTTCTCCTCCAGTTCATACACTGATGGAAGGAGATATTCCACCCAGAAACAGAATGGATGCCATTGTGGCCACAAGATATTCCACTCTGGTCCTACCTTAGCCTCTAAATGCTCTCCCTGTTGGAGATTACCTGAAGTACATGCCTAAGTTCACTAGAGAAGAAGACATAACTACATAAGAGCACCTAGTTGCCTTCTACAGTTATGAAGATAATCTGAATATTGAAAATGAAGATGTATGGATGAGAGTCTTTGTCCAGAGCCTGGATGGTGAAGTTAGAAAATGGCTTAGCGGGATGACCCCTGGATATATTGCTAGAATTGAGGCTTTAGATGATGTTTTCTTGAGGTGGTGGGGGGATAAGAAGAACTTTATGTATTACATCATAGATTTTGGGTCCCTGAAAAGAAAAGAGGGAGAATCTGTTTCTGATTTCTCCAAAAGATTCAACAAAATGTACAATAAGATCCCTACTGAGATTAAGCCTACAAAAGCCTCTGCCAAAATATCTTATGCTAACTCATTTGACCATGATTTCTGCCTCCTACTAAGAGAGAGAAGAGTTATTTCCCTAGCTCAAATGTAAGACACGACCGTAGAAGTAGAGTCTAATGTGTTGGCGATTGACAAGCTTAGGAATGAGGCTGATACAGACAAAAGAAGGGAAAGATCTAAGGCCTCAACCTCTAGTTCCTCTGTGCCTCACCCTCAAGTGGATGAATTGACCAAGATGGTGAGGTCTCTTTCTACAGATATGGAGAAGATGAAGTTTGAGGGGAAGTAGAGTTATAAGAATTCCCAAAATAATGATAACAGAGGCAATTTTAGAAGACCAAATTTTTCCCCTTAGATTCTCCCAAGGGAACCCAAGAATAGAGATAGAGATGATCAAAGGATCCAAACTCGTCTTTAGAAAAACCTAGTTGTTGGTGAGGAAGGAGAGGAAATAGATGAGCTCGATCCTGAAAATTGTCTTGGAGACACCACCCCTTTACCCTATTTGACTCAATCAGTGTACAAGGAATATCTCATGGATAGTCAACTTAATGAGTTGAGCAAGGGAGACAAAGATAGCATCAGCCAAAAAAGGTACAATCTCATATCCAAGAAGAAGTCTGGAACTCCTGATATTCTTGAGCATCCCACCAGAGCAGAGAAACCTACTAAAGATGTGGCAGACAACAACAAAGGTAAGAAATTCCAAGGTCCCTATCTAGTGGTTAAAACTCTCATTCCTAAGTATAAACAATCCCTAAGTTCACATCCTCTTTTAATTTTGACCATGAAATTCAAAAAATTAGAATCCCTGTACCCCTCTCTGAACTGGTCAAGCATGAAGATTTCAAAAAGAACCTCTCTAAGCTATTGCAATCTGATCCCTCATACCATCCCACAGACTCAATCAATTTGCAAGATGAAAAGACAACAATCATCATAGGTCCTATGGTAGAAGATAGAGATGATTCATCCCCTCCCTTCTATACCTCACTAAACATACATGATAAGGTTCTACATAATTGTCTGATGGATGCAGAGACTTCCCACAACCTCATGCCCAAAACTGTCATGAAAGAACTGGGCCTAGAAATTACAAAAGCTTACCATGACCTCTATTCCTTTGATTCTATAAAGGTCCAATGTCTAGGAGTTATCAAATATCTGGTAGTGACTTTTTTCCAGTTGCCCATGAAGAGTGTTGTCATGGACATTTTGGTAGTTGATGTCCCCCCCAAGTTTGGCATGTTGTTGTCAAGATATTGGATAAAAAGACTTGGGGGAACCTTGCAAATGGACCTCACCTATGATACTATCCCAATGTTTGGGGGAGAGAATAGAATACTGTACAGAGAAGCTCAATTGGCCTATATCATTAGTGAGGAAACTAACCCCACCAACCATCCTATATTTTTCCTTGACACTGATATGGGATCTAGTATTTTGCAGCTCACTAATGCTTCTAGGCCTCTTCTTAAACTCAGAGAACAACTTGTTGATTTTCATGAATATTTTTCACCCACCACCTCTGTTTGCAAAATGTTCTTTGATGGAGCCTTTTCCAAGGAAGGTGTAGGTGCTAGAATGGTGTTTATCTCACCAACTCAACAAACCATACCCCTGTCCTACAAATTAGAATTTGAAACTACCAATAATGTGGCAGAGTATGAAGCTCTTGTGTTGGGTTTGAGGGTTGCGAGGGACATGGGAATCAAAGAGATATATGTCTTTGGGGATGCTGACCTGGTCATAAAACAAGTCAGAAATATCTACCAAGCCAAGCATCTGAGGCTCAGACTTTATAGGAACGAAGTGTGGGATTTAATAGACATATTTTTCCTGGATTTCAATATTTCATTCATTCCTAGAGAGGAGAATACAATGGTCGATTCTTTTGTTGTTTCAGCAAGTAATTTCAAAGCTCCCCTGTCACCCAAGATCAGGTATGATATAGAAGTAAAATACAAACCCTTTATACTAGACAATGTCAAGCATTGGAAGGTATTTGAAGATGATCTTGAGATCAAAAGATTCATGGAAACAGTTGATGAATTTTTCGCATTGCAAATAGACCAGGACCATGAACCTAAAAGTAATTCACATACTGATGTATTTCTAAAGAAAATCGCTAATCATCACATTGTGCAATTTCCTAGCAATCACATTCCGAAGGGACTAGTCCCTTTGGAGAGGATTTTTTACGATAATGACGTGGCAGTAAAATCTAAGAGGTCAATTGATGATGTTGACATATCTGAATGCAATATTGGTACAAATAAAAATCCTAAGTTTGTCAAGCTATCAAGAATCCTGTCTTGGGAGCAGAGGGTCGAGTATGTTGATATTTTGAAGCAGTTTGCTAATGTGTTCACCTGGACATACAAGGATCTTAGAACATATGACACAGGTGTCATCGAGCATAAGATCCCACTGAAAGAAGAGGCCAAACCATTTAGGCATAAGTTGAGACAGATTAATCCTATGTTGCTTCCTATCATGGAGAAAGAGGTAAATAAGCTACTGGATGCCCAGATCATTGTGCCTTTGAGGTATCCAAAGTGGGTAGCCAACTTGGTCCGAATAAGAAAAAAGAGTAGGGAAATCAGACTTTGTGTCGATTTCAGGAACCTGAATAGAAGCTCAAATAAGGACAATTACCCCTTTCCAAAGATGGAACACATAATACAAAGGTTAACAGGAGCATCCAGGATTTCCATGATTGATGGTTTCTCTGGCTACAATCATATTTATGTCATGTCTAAGGATAGAGAAAAGACAACCTTCACCACTCCTTGGGGTACATTTATGTATGCCAAAATTCCCTTTGGACTAATGAATGTAGGGGAAACCTTTCAGCGAGCCATGGATATCTCTTTCATTGGAGAAAGGGACAAGTTCATGGTCATCTATCTGGATGACATCACAATCTTCTCCAAGTCTAGCAAAGAGCACTGTGAGCATTTAAAAAGGGTTTTTTGGAGATGCAGGAAGTTTGGTCTCTCCTTACATCCCAAGAAGTCTTTGTTTTCCATGAAGGAGGGAAAGTTTTTAGGCCACATAGTATGAACTAGGCGAGTTAGGATCGATCCCAATAGTGTTCAAGTGATCCAAACCCTGTCACTCCTGAGATCTAGGAAAGAGGTCCAGTCTTTCCTAGGAAAAATAATTTCTTTGAGGAGCTTTGTTTCCAACTTTGTGGAGATGGTAAAGCTTATAACAACCATTTTGAGGAAGGAAAATGAATTTAAATGGACTGGGGAATCTCGAAATTCCTTTAAGAAAATAAAGAAATCCTTGATTGAAGCTCCCGTGCTTATCAGTCCTGATTACTCAAAGGATTTCCTTATTTTCTCATTTGCTTCATTTGATACCGTGGCAACTGTTTTGTTGCAAAAAAATGAAGGCTTGGAGTAGCCCATTTATTTTTTCAGTAGGGCATTGAGAGATGCGGAGATCAAATATGACATCATGGAGAAGCAGGGATATGCCTTGTTGAAATCACTTAAAGCTTTCAGAGTTTATGTCCTGCAGTAAAAAATCATTGCATATGTCCCTTCAGCCGTAGTGAAGGAAATTCTCATTCAGCCAGACATAGATGGAAGGAGGAGCCAATGGATTGCCAAGATCCTTGAATTTGACCTGGAGATAAAGCCCACCAAATTGATCAAAGTTCAAGGTTTTGCCAAGTCGCTGGTTGAAGTGAATTGCAAAGCTTTGGGGGTAAACTTTGTCGAAGAATGCTTAGAAAATCAGCAGGCCAAATTGTCTGATACAAATGCTCAGGCAGACCCCCCAATAGCAGGATGTCCTTGGTATAGGGATGTCATATATTTTCTACATAAATTGCGGCCCCCCGATGGCTTATAGAGGAACAAGTCAATATATTTGAAGCTCAGAGCAGTTAGATATTGTTTTGTTGATCAAATTTTATATTGGAAAGACCCCCTGGGGGTGCTTCTGAGATGTCTAGACCCGCAAGAGGCCCAAAAGATTATGTTTGATTTTCATGATAGACAGTGTGGAGGGAATCACTTCTAGAAAACCACAGCCTACAAAATTCTCAAGGTCGGGTACTACTGGCCAACTCTATTCACTGATGTCTGTGCAAAATTTATAGCTTGCATAAAATGTCATAAATTATCTGGGAAGCAACAACTCAAATCCCTGCCATTAAATCTTGTGGTTGCTTCATGACCCTTCCAACAGTGGGTCCTAGATTTCATTGGAGAAATTCATCCTACCTCTAGTGGTCAACACAGGTGGATCCTGATTGCCATAGATTATTTTACCAAATGGATAGAAGTTGTCCCTATGAGGATCGCTTCTCACAAGGTAATTATTGGATTCCTGGAGGACATCATCACAAGATTTGGTTGCCCAAGAAAGATTGTCACTGATAATGAAACATATTTCAAGGCCAAACCTTTGATCCAATTCTGTGAGCGGTTTGGGATCAAATTGATTCACTCTACCCCATACTATCCCTAGGGAAATGGTTTAGCAGAGTCCTCTAACAAAATCCTAATAAAGATCATCAAAAGACTGTTAGAGGACAACAAGAAAGCATGGGATTCAAAGCTAAAATTTTCTTTGTGGGCCAACAGGGTGACAACAAAGAGATCTTTAGGTGTCTCTCCTTTTTAGCTTGTTTATGGAGCCAAAGTAGTCTTTCCTCCTCAGCTTACCTTGTCTATGGAAAAATTATTTCAGGAATTCCAAGGAGAGCCTGATGACATGATCAGAAGAATACATCAGCTGGTAGAAGTCCAACAGGCTAGAGATCAGGTGATGGACAGAGCACATGACCGACAGAAGAAAATCAAGCAGGCCTTTGACAGGAGGGTTAGAAAAGAGGATTTACAGCTAGGAGATCTGGTACTAAAATGGGATGCTCCCAAGTAGAACAAGGGAAACATTGTTAAATTTGAATCCCTCTGGATTGGACCCTTCAAAATTTCTGATCTATTTCCAAATAATACTTACAGGGTGCATAATTTGGAGGCTGATGAAATTTCTAGTAGCCCTATAAATGGGCACTTTCTGAAAACTTTCTTCAGTTGAGCCACGTTTGGCCCCATGTTTTTGTAAATATTGTTTTCCTCATTGTTTTTGGTTTTATAGGTGACTCCATAACCCAATAGTAAGGCACTGAAGCTGCAGGAGAGTTCTTAGAGCCTCGCAAGGAGGACTCTATCCCCCATGGAACCTAAGTTTATCACATATGTTGGTAAGGGGGTGTTTTTCCCTTCCGAATGGGCACCACGACAAAGAATGACAAGAAACGGGCTAAAAACCCACTTATCCTAAGTTTTTGTGACCGAACGCATTATTTTAAGATGTGAATAGGTCTGAGTGGCTGAGATTTTCAAGCTCATATCTATGGCGC
>SNQJ01S0016304.1:168103-178361 GCA_010110895.2 Picea sitchensis | reverse complement strand
TGCATGTACTTGGTAAGGGTTTCCTTTGCCTCATGGAGTTGAGTCTCCATCTCATGCAACTTTTCAAGAAGCTGGTGCTTCTCCTCCTTCATGGCCATCAACTTCTCTTGAAGGACAATGCTCTCCTTTCTATCTTCCCACATATCTTGCACCATATCTCTCATGGCTACAAATGCCTTCAACATATCTTTGTCAAATAACTTGGTTAACGAATATGTATGAGAACTATCAATGTTTGAAGCTTCCTCCATCCTTGCAAGATATCAAACTTTAACACAAAACTTGCACAAATACCAATAGCTAAATCTCTAGCTATCAATGGCAATCACATGAGAAAAACTATGCTCTGATACCACCTGATCTGAAAATAGGGAGTTGACTTGTTTTTCTATGCAAGCACCCTCTACTCCATTAAAATAAACTTCAGGACCTTACTCTATGTCAAAGTTGTGCAAGAGGTTTTATGTGTCAAGTTTAGGCTTATTTTATGTGTTTATGTGTGAGGTTTTTAAAAGGTTAAATGTGTTGTTTAAATAATACAACAACAAATATAACATGCAGCAAAATACAACCAGCAAACACTCACAACAAGAACAACATGATAAAGGAGCTCACCCCCAACTGGGATACAACTCCTTAAGCCTCCTTCAATGGACTAGGCTCTCTGGGATTAGTTTGTCAAAGATTCTTTTACAAGATTCTTCTCAAATACAATGGATTTACTTACTATACCATTGGGTTCAAAATACATAAAAACCCCCAAAATGACTATTGGATCTTTGAAAACGGACCATGGCTCATCTGGGCATGACCTCTTCTACATGTGGCCTTGAGCTTCCCAGAGCTTCCTTGTGGCAAAAATACCTGTAAAATTCCTCAAATGCCTCTGAAACCTATCCCAATGTGTTCATAGCATAAAAATTAGTCAAAAACGACTATTCCGTCACAAAAAACAGACTTGGGACCATCTGAGCATGGCCTCCTTCAATGGTGGCCCTAAGCTCCCTAGAGCTCCTGAAACTTCAAGGTAGAAAAAAATGCAAAAGAAGTCTCCAAATGGATTTGAAAACTGTGCCAATGGATTCAGAACATATAAAAACCCCTAGCTGGGATTTTTCGACACCTCATTTAGCCAAAAAATGAAGAAGATAGGCCTCCTGCCATTTTCCTCCTTCAAGCTTGTTGTCTCTGGTTTGCCAATTTGCACCTCCTGTGTGAGTAAACCTGGATTCTGGGTGTTTCCCATGCCTAAACCCAACACACGTGCGCATTCCAAAATTGGTGCCAAAATGTCGCACCATTAGCAGAATTTGGGCCCCCAAAGACAGAGGAGTTGGGCGCATGGGGGCCATATTGCCATGTCTCGGCGCATAAAAGGGGTCGTTGAATGAAGGGTTGAGATCGCACCAAGTGTCGGGTGAAAAGGTCCAACTGTTTGCACGGAAATGCATGCACCAAATATTTTTTGAGTGCTCACATGGTAAGGGTGTTAAAATTCGAGGGTTGTGGCTAAGCCCCAGCCTCGGCCATGCACCCATATGAAACATGGTATAACTTAAATAATTTTAAAACTATATAGTGTTAAGAAACACTATGGTGGTGCATTGGTTGGTGGCCCTTGCCAAGACTTTTCCACAAGTGTGGAGGTCTGGGGTTTGATCCTTGCAGACTCCATAATAATTTTAAACAACCAACCTTTACCATGGTGCCACGTGGCAGCCCATGCCTGGGCCACGTGGCACCACCCCATTTTCCAATTAAATACCACCTGTCGAAACATGATTCGTCCACATCTGTCAACTGCCAACTCAGCACTGACACATCAACACTTTCCACGTTTTCTTCCATGTGTGATTCATACCTTTCCACGTCAACATGTACAGACTGTACGGACTATACAGACATCATCTTTTTTTTTCCCTGTTTGGCAAATCGAACAAATCATGATATCTCACTCTTTCGATGTTCGTTTGACCCCGTTCAAAGTGCGTTGGGTTCATGAAGATGAGGGATACGCGCCTGTTCATTTTGAGGTGATTCTGAACACTTTGCTTTTTGGGCTAAAATTTGACCCCTGGTCCAAATTCTGATCATCCACGGTTGTCGGCCAGTCTTCTCTGTATGCATCCAACAAGGCACAGAAGGTGAAGAAAAGACAAATACGTGTTCAAGTGCAGGCATTGAATCTTCTCACTCAGATCCCAATGAAGAAGTTAATGTAAATGTGGAAGGTGGGTGAGACATCGTCTCCTTCCATAAATAGAAGGCCAGAAAGGGACAAAGTGCAGAGGAAGGTTGTCAGTCCGAACTGACAGAGATCACGTCCGATAGAAGACTGCATGGGCAATTTGGACAACATCTGCATGTGCGACCTGACAAAGAAGCTCATCAACACAAAGTATTGAATGTATGACATGATCGCGTTTCAGGCAGCCCGAGCCAGTTCTGAGTATATGTAGGCAATTTTTCCATTTTGTTAGGGTCGATGGTTGAGCTAGGCTCCTGTATTGTAAGTTTTGATGAAGCATTGGTTCCTCTGGTTATGCATTGGTACTTGAGACTTCTTGTTTAAGGAAAGTCAGTATTTTTTTTTCATCTCTTTGTAGACACCGTGTTAAAACACTCAGAATTGGAGGATCCAATCGAGGGTATTTTTGTTGTTGTGATGAATGTTTGATCATAGAAATATCAGCACCAGTTTTAAGAAGTTTTTTGTATTGTCTTTTCCCTCTCACACTAAGTAGCTCAGAATTGGAGGATCCATTCGAGCTATTACAGTAGCATCGTGATGTAAGTTTGATCGTTGTGTTGTTGTAACTGTGTCATTTAGGCACATTTCAATGTCATGTTTCTCTTCCTCGAGATGTTGGAAGTCCAGATGCCCATAGCGGTCTCGTTTACCATTCTCATCAAGTCTTCCTTCTACTCATTTTAATCTTAGATTACTTATGGAATTTAGATCAAGACCTCAGTTGTTCATGCATAGCCTGGTCCGAGATTCTGAGTTAAAGCGATACTCTTCCAGTTCTGTGCCAATTCGACCACCCTTTATTCATTCATTCGTGACATATAAAACTGATGGGTATCAGGCTTACCTCTGATGCAATCTAGAGGTGACTTCTGGTGCTAACACTTCCAACCATTCTTTTCCCATTTTCCCAGAGTGAAACAACAGAATCCTCCCAGCCAACTAGAAGCCTAGTCGGCTTCCTAGCTCCAAGAAACCTTTCGGATTCTTGGCCCTACGTGCCCATGACTCCAAGAAAAACAAAGCACAAATGATCAAAGAAAACCATCATAATAAATATATCTTCCAAAGATTTCACAACCTCTCATCATGCTCAAACCTCCCCATCCCTTCCTCACCACTTATTCTCCCTATTTATCAAGTTTCCATACACCCTTCCCCAAGTCTCCTTAACCACCCTCATTATTATCCATCAGCCTCCCTTATCTAGATTTTTGAGAAAAGATTAAAATAAAACTAAAATATAAATGAATTGCATTAAACAACAATAAATAAAATGCAAAGTCTTTCTTCTCATGCTAGCTAATAAATGCAATTTCAAAATTTTCCCCAAAATGTACATGACAACCCACCGTGCTCATTTAATTCATCATACCAACCATCAATCAAAGTCAAAGAAGTTATTTAATGCTTCAAGATATTTTTTGTGCAATATAATTTACATAATCAATAAACATTCAATTAAATAGTTAATAATCTACTTTAATAATTAATACATTAATTAATTGTACTAGTGTACATGTGTAGGGTATGTGTGCGTAGCTACAGGATACATATCTCATGCATGTACTAACGATAAAAAACCATTTCCTTTAGTGCATAGTTCCTATATGATCACACCAAGACATGTAAGACAACAAATCAAGTAATGCATCATTTAATAATCTTAACGAACAAAATTACACCAATTCATAAATAACTCATTATCACACTTAAAATACCAATAGGAAATCAAAATAAGGTTTTAAACATGGTAGGAACCAAGTGAGTAAACAATAGTGGCATCTCTAATCCCCAATCAGTATTCTCAACTAACATAAAAGCATCCTTCCTTCCTAACCTACTTCCATCTTCCATCCTATCCTTTCCCCTATTGGACTAAGTTGGAGCGTCAACTATATTGACCTAACTCCATATAGAACCCGTAAGTGTAAGTGTCATACATCTAGACCAAGCTTCACCAACATGAAACTAGCAGTCACCATCACACATCTAGGGGAGTGTGACTTCACACAACCCTCCCACGACTCTAAGTTTCGGAGGATAAACGATGGACAATACCTCCACCCCTCTTTATAGAACTAGGGTCAACACCCTACATCAAGCCCTATTTTTCAACTATTGTTCTTAGAGTCACATCATCAAACAACCACTCTGGGAAAGCTATGTGTCCTATCAAAACCACACTTACCACAAATCATAGTAATATTTCAAATCATAAATTAAATAATAATTATAACTTATATCATACACTATCTTCTTGATGTCTACGACATCCATGTTACCTCATCATTATAGTCATTTGGCTATCACATAGCTCATCAACCTGTAGGTTAGTTCACAAATAACTCATATCCATGTATATACATCATAATTTCATATAAGAATCCATATATATATTGACATTCAATTAAGAAATATATGTTTTTTTTTATCATGTCTTGCATTTGTTATGCATTCACAACATAACTTTGAATCGATATCCATGTACCTAAATTCCACATCTTAATTTGCATGTTTAAACAAATCAAAGAGTTATCATCATCATGAGTATATAACAATGAAAATAATAGTATGCAACAGATAAATAGGTCAAGATGTACACTTGTCACATGTCTATATCAACATTGTTGAGTCCAAATAGTTGTTAAGCAATGAATTACTAAGATGAGAAAAAACAAAGTTATAACTACCTAAGGCCAAAATATGGGGCATTGCATACATGAACATGCTACATAGAATAAATTCAAGCTAGATTATGTAGGGACAAAAGAGCAGATTGCATATATCTTCACCAAAATGCTTAAAAGGGAAATTTTTTAGTATTTGTGACAAAATCTTGGAGTAGTTTCTTACCCACAGTGATTCACATGAAATCAATCTTAACATGATAGAGGGAGACAAACATAAGTCTTGAAGAAGTTCAAGTAAAGAACCTTTTGAATTATTTTCATATACATCATATAGTTATACGAGGAATCACCATGAAGAGAAAGGTCAATCGAAACAACATATGCCTATAGACAGGGGGAGCAATCCCAAGAGGAGGATTACCATTTTCCATTGATGTCAAAGGGGGAGAGATAGAGAAATGCATGGATACATAAAGAGAGAAGCATGTAGATAGGGCGAGTGATAGTCACAGGGGGAGCATGGGCATAATTATTTTCATGCTTGAGTGTTTTCGTCAATGCCAAAGGGGGAGATTGTTGATATTTTGGTTTCCATTGATGTCAACCCTTGAAGAATCCCTGACAATGTGGTTTTGGCACCCTAAGTTGAATGAGAAATATGAACATGATGGATAGAGTAAATGTAGGCTAGACACTCATAAATGTATAGTACTCCTCATTCCATTTCTGGTGATATGTGGAACACCACGTAGTTCCTCACAATTAGGGAGATATGGCCTTGAGAAGTTGTAAGCCCTGAAGAGGGTTCAAGAAACCCCTAGTTGGTTACAAGTCCTTAGTGAAAGGGTAAATTTGTTGTAACAAGAAAACTCTAGAAGCCCAAAATTAACGAGAGGAGTTACCCAACACAAGTATAAATACACCTCAAGGATTCATTCACATATGAACTCACACACATCCATTGATTATCTATCTTGTGAACTAGTGATCTTTTTGCTGAGATTGCGATGGAATTTTTCTAAGGAAGGTCGAAGGTGAATGTCTCAGAGTTGCAACAAACATGAGTAACCCTAATTTCTAAGGTATCTATGGGTTACAGGTCAGAAAGGCATGGATTTATGTGCACTACAATGGAGAAAAGCATGGATATTTGCAGGTAGTAGAGGAGAAAATCATGGATTTGTGAAAAGCTCATGAAATATTGAGTAAATGTTGGTACTAGGTCCCTAAAGTCTAAAGGAAGTATACAGGTCAGCATCTCAAAGTTTCTTGTCAACTACAGAGGCACACAGGTTGGATAAAGTGACAAGTTGACAGGTTACAGGTTGATGTGACAATGGCAGTGATTGTGGTAGTGATAGTTCGTCTACACTTATATTTCAGGGTGGAAGAATAGGGCAAGGATAGGTGGTTGTAGCCACATTTCGGTTGGAGCGGAAGAACTCAAGGGGTTGTAAGCTCCTTCTGGTTAGAGCCAAAGAATTCAGGGATTTGTAGCTTCCTTTATGTTGCATCTTGAGAATAGGGGGTTGGAGCCTCCTTCCAGTTGTAGCTGGAGAATCAAGAAGTTGGTGCTTCCAATGAATGTATTCTTTTGATATATAAGAAAAACATTATGTGGTTTTCTCCCATTTGGGTTTCCACGTAAATTTTGGTGTACTTTGTATCTATTGTGATGTGATTTTGTTTATTATTATACTAATGATGATATATTGAATGTTAATGATAAACTGCTAAATATTGTTGAAGAATATAATGTGGTTAAAAGTAATTAAATTTCACATTACTGATTCACCCCCCCTCTCAGTGATCTAACATAACACCTAAATCTTTTCCCCACTTCCCATAAACCATGAACTTATCATGTTCATAATTAGGATTGGGAACAACAATATTTTGTAAATTACCACAATGATTTTCCCTTCAACAAGTCTCCATGTCTTATGCCCACATTCCATAGTTGTGTCCACTGAGAACCACAAAATCATTCTTCAAACCCATGTCACTTATTCAAAGCTTGATTTAAAACTTGGAAGTCCAAACAAATTAGTTCTTTTTATATTTGACTTCTTAAGATCAAATATAACATCCACGATTTTGTTGTGATGTGACAACCTCTAAACAATAGCAAGAACCAAACTATGATTTTGATACCGAGGGATTTGATATCATTTTAGAATTCATTGATGTATTGTAGAAGTAAACAATAATTCTAATAAGACTCAATGGTGTTAATAAACATCATCATATCACACAATATATATGAAAATAACACAAAATGTTATTTCCATACTTCACCATATGGATTGATCGAAGTGATCGTTAATTTATACTTAAGTGTGTAACCAATCTCCCTTAGACTAGGTCGATTTAGTCAACTTTGATCACCCAAGATGACCCCAAAGAATTTCACAAATCAAAATTTCTTATCTTATTCTATACCCAATTATTTACGGTTGACCAAGTCAAGACCACCACTTTAATCAACTTGATCCACCTAGTCAATCCCCTCGATAGGTTGATCAATTTCTCATTTGAGTGACTAACTGACACCAAAATACATTGACTAACATCAGAGAGTTGGGTTTAATGAAAAATTCCAACATTGGCTATGCATTTTTATTTGGCTCATCCTACCCTTCCTCTCCACCATTTCCTAAGTTTCCCGAACGTGTCCCAACATTCTTACATTGTTTTGTTGTTTTTACATGTTTTTATATATCCTTATCTTCCATAGCTTTCTCAATTTCACATACTTATCCCTTGAGTCTCATTTTTTATGTTGATATCCATGCCACCTCCATTAAAGGTTCTACTTGGGTTCCCACTTCACAATATGTTCCTCCTTTCGCCAAATTTTATCCTTGTGCTCGATTATGAAGCCTAAATTTTATCCTCATGCTCGATAATGAAAACTTCAAATTTATTGTATAATCATATTTTTTCTTGTGCCTCTTTCATTGTAGGGATTTCATACTTAATTAGATTGAGGAAAACATTATTGGATTTCTTCCCTCGCTACTGCTCAAATAAGCTATATAATTCCACGAAGTTATACCATACCTCATCCATATTTGTTACATCATATATTCATGATTATCCAATTCCTTTAGGGACATATTTAATAATGTGGGATACCCTTCTCATTTCTATATCTAGATTGCAAATTCTTCATAATATTTCCTACTGATATGACTTCCTTCTCCATCCTAATCCTCTTATATATTAGTGAGGATGTCTTACTGACATGATTTCCTTCTCCATCCCAATCCTCTTATATATTAGTGAGGATGTATTATGGGCCATGTCGTTCTAGTCTCAAAATGACGAAATTTTTATGTCTATATTGCAAATTATTCATAATATTTCCTACCGATATGATTTCCTTCTCCATCCTAATCCTCTTATATATATTAGTGAGGATGTCTTATGGGTCATGTTGTTTCAGTGTCAAAATGATGAAATTTGGATTTGGATGATAGATTTCGTTTTCTAATGTCTTTGATTTGTCCCTCATGTATATCTCTCTGGTTAGTGAACTTCAATGGAAATTTTGAAGATATTTTATTTTTCTTTTTATACTAAAATGGCGGTTTCTGTCAAAAAATCTTACTAATTTTAAAACAAATATTTCTATATTCACAAAGTTTGTTTAGTATCATTGTATTGTTTGAGAATACCTATTTCTCAAAACTAAGCATATGTAGAAAGATTGAACTAATCTTTGGTGCTCTTTATTCTTAAACTTTACATTGTATCGAATCTTGTGGTATTGCCCTCATCCTCTTCCTTTATATTTTGACACCAATTGAGGAATCCATCCTCAATTACTTGATAGTACTTACCATTTATTCACCAGACTCGCCATTTTCATTGTTCTACGATTAATATTGGCTTTCATCTCCTCCTTGATGTCATAGTTTGTTTCATATTGTAGGGGTTTACAATGTAGAATTAATTGTATTTTATTTACGAATCAATGATCATAGTTTCCTATGTCAAGGAAATGTTCATTCAATGTTCATAGTTGAGTGGCTTGAGTGTGACCACTTCCATATAAAGACATGTAGGGAACTTTGATAGGCTGTTGTTGTTGAAATTTTGAATCGTGGTTACCATTTGTAGCATTTCATGTACATGATGGATACAAACATATCCCTTGTAAATGGTTGAGACACTAGTGTATTGTATCCATCATGTCCCTTGTAAATGGTTGAGACACCAGTGTATTATTTTGTGGGTTTCTCTTGGCATTATAATTCTCATATTAAATTGGGTGTATTATAACATAACATATGCTATGTTATATTATAGCATAACATATGAATTCTCATATTAAATTGGGTGTGCATTATGTGTTATGTTGATATGTATAATTATGGTTGTTTTTATTATTTTTGATCGATATATTGTTAATTTTATGAATTTTATTTTTGATCGATATATTATGTGTTATTATTTTTATTATTTAAAGGTAGGGATGAATTTTCTGAATTGTTTGAGTACATTAATCACTAGTTTTTTGTTGTGATTGTGACATATATATTGGTTTGGACTGACCAAAATATAAGTGAAGATAAAATTTAAAAAAATATCAATAAACAAATCTTATATCTATCTTAATCTTAAATTTATAAAGTATTGAGAGGGATCAAATCCCTTGAAGTACAAATCTCAAGTTTGTACATTCTTGAAAAGGATTACACCTCAAGGAATTAGATCCTTTTCGATGGTTGATGTGTTCAACGTTAAGATGGATCTAAGATAGTTATAACACACTCACATGATTAATAATTCACATAATGCTTATATATTTTTAACACACTCACACAATTTCTAGCGTCGCAGATTTATAATATTCCTAATGACAACCTAAGTCTAACTTTTGAAATCACATTACATTGGTTAAATGTGGAGGTCCACCTTTTCTTACACTTCTTGAGGATATATTCAATCAAATCACATGGGAAGAGTTTCTTTTAGAGTCATAGGTTATCCAAGTGATACCTATTCACAAAGGCAATAATATAAATAATGTGAGAAAGTATGAAACCATCATGGTTAGTAGATCTTTTTCCAAGCTATTTGGCAACATTCTAGAGAGGAAATAAGTTAATCTAAGGACCTATTCTCAACTTGGTTTTCAACCGAAGTGTTCAACGAATGATCAAATAGATACTCTTCAAGTTGTGTTGAACACACACAATAACCTCCCAATTTTATCCTCTTATCATCTCTCTAATACAAGAAATTTCCCCCTTTCCAAATATTCCTACCGGAACCTTTGAACTCTCTCTCTTGCACGAATGGCTAAGCCTAAGTTTTCCTCATGATCTCCCTGCTTTACCATTTCTAGTTTCTCTTCAGATCAATTCGA
>SNQJ01S0016304.1:126470-160069 GCA_010110895.2 Picea sitchensis | reverse complement strand
TTTCATGCTTAGGTAGAAGCCCCACCTTGGAACCAACCTGGAAACATATTAAAAGAACAAAAGGAAATAAATGGGTTTGGAAAAAGGATGCATTGAAAATGAAGGTGAAACACACCCTCTATAAAGGCACCCATAAATGAGACACTACGACCCCTTGTATGTCCTGAAGCCCATGCCCAAAATTATTTCCCCCATCCATATCATATTCTCCACATATCTCATAAAGGGGTTCACCTAGGAAACACTCCTTAACTTGAGGAATGATTTGCCCAATAGGTCACCTTGTCTACCCTGTCATACCTAAACTTGGAAAATTGCATAGGGTCTTTGAGCACTTGTTTAGTTAATGAGGTGGTTTTTTATGCACATTCTTAGATAGATATTTTGTTACTTTATTTACTTATTATGATGCATTTGAATTGAGATCCTTGGAGGGAATATTCATTGTATTTGCAGGACCTTGCTTGGCGGATAGGTTTCGAAGAACAAGCCTAGCTTGGGCTTCCTTAGGGATTGAAGCCCACAGGTTGGATACCATGGCCCGCACACCAGAGGACTATGAAAACCTTTGGATTCCATAGAGACACCTTGGAGTACCTCACCAATGCCCCTACTAGCCCAATGTTTTACCTTTGGAGAACAAAATGTCACATTTGGAAGGCTTGACGTCTTATGGGGATAGGGTTTGGGGTGGTGTTATTGATTGACATGACACTTGGTATGTTTTGATGGAAGAAGGCGTGGCTTGAAGGAGGAAATAATAGCACATGAGAGGGAGGCCCTACAAGTCCCAACGACTTCCATCTTCTACTCGAATGACTTCCAAAATTTTGCCAAAATGTCACCCCTTTAGAGGGATGACATCACATTAGGGTTTTATTTTGTGCACTTTTTGAATTAAATTCAAATTAATTTTGTAAAGGGGAGAAGTAAGGTTTCTTGACCCCTTACTTTCTGTTTTACCCTAAAATTAAGTGGACAAACACTTTTAGGAGGATTTATTATAGCCATCTAACAATGGCTCTCCTCTTCCAACCATTTGTTTCCATGCTTAGACCAAGAAAACATGAATTAGAAAGAATGAGGAACCAAGAATAAAAGAGTGAGAAGAGTGTAAGAGTGAATGGAGAAGAGAAATTGAACCCCCAAACAACCCAAAGAGTTGTTTATATAATTACTTGGAAATCAAGAACCACATGGCGTCCCCCAAGAAGATCATGTAACCAATTTTTCTCAATTAAAACCAAAATGGGTAAATAAAATATAATTAAAAGTCTTAGCCCCTTATCCCCCCTCTCTTGTGGAATCATAGCCCCCTATCTCTTTTTTCCTTGTCTGCCTTATATCTAGATATGTATTTTATTAATATATATATATATATATATATTACATTTTTAGGCACTTTGTCCCCTTACCAATTTTACCAGCTCACGATCCTAAGTCATATTTACATAATACATTCTAGTTCATAGGGATCAAAAACTGGGGTGTTACATCACCCTCCCTTTATTTTGGCACTATCCTCAGTGCACAACACCATACTAATGTTCTTTCAATTCTAGGAACTTTGGCCTTTACTCTCCACAGACATCCCAGCCAACCCTTATGTACATAGGCACTCTAGCCTAGAAAGAAACATGCATACATAAGCACTCTATCCCAAAACATGCACAAAGATTTTACAATTTACATTTCTGGAAGCAGTTCTAACCAGTAATCTTTCACTTCCCATCATCTCTCCACAAACCAAAGAAATGATCCCCTTTATTTGCCATGCAGTCCCTCAGGCTGTTCCATTTCTCTCCAAGGCTCCAGTGCTAGTCGTGAATGTTTCATAGTTGCGGCTCCAAGAACTCCAGCTGCAACAAGTCCACTGGACTTTATTCATTTTGTGCCTTCATCATTGAGTTCAATTTCCTTCTAGTTCACTTTTTCCTAATCTTTCAACTTCCATAGACAACATATAATCTATCATTTACACATACAGTCATCATGAGATATCATTATAACAATTTTCAATCATAAATGTCAAATATGTTTTATACAGGAAAACAAATTTTTCCAAGCATGAGCTTCTTGCTCATGATTCGTTTGGCTCTTGTAGTAGCAGGAATCAATCTTTATTATGGCTTACAACATTACCATACCCAAATACCATTATTACTGCAATTTCATCAACCTTCAATTAGCCAAACCAATTGTTAGCATATCATAACAATTTGTAACTATTAATTTCTGGAATCTATTTTATATAGGAAGGTAAAATTTCCAGGCATGAATTTTCTGCTCATAATGTTTGTCTCTGCAATTGTCAATGTCAGTATTTCATATGTCTTACGTCCCTACCATATCCAAGACCATTCTACCTGTAATATTCTCAATTTACATGCATCCAAATAGATTGTCAGTAATTTTTAAATTCCATTTTCCAAAATTATTTTATACAAAAAAATAAAGTTTCCAGACATGAGCTTTTGCTCATAATGTTTGGCTCTTTAGACGGTAGAGAATAATATTCCTTATGGGATTACATTATTTCTATATCCAATACCACTCCACCTACAATTTTCTCAACTTTCACTCAGCCAAACAAACTATCATTATATCATGTACAATATATATATATATATATAGAGAGAGAGAGAGAGATAGAGAGAGAGAGAGATATATAGATATAGATATAGATATAGATATAGATATATACCAACAATTCAAAAATATTCACAAAGTGATCTCATATTTTTTTACAACTACAATTCAATCACTTCCATTAATCCAACTATTAATTAGAATGAACCCATCATTCTCTCCACCTGTATTATCAACCAATATTTTATTTCTTCTATTTGTCAATATTCTTATTGCTATGTTCCCTTGATAGAGATTTTCCACAATTTATCATTATGTAACTACTTTAACCTGCAATGTTTCTTGTTGCAATATCTAACAACTCTGGAAGTGTTTTCAACTTCATGAGTTAACAATAAGCACATCATTTCAGTTGTTAGCATAATCATTTCTATGTTATATAATATATACATGCATTCACCAAAATAAATTCAATAATTCATGTAATACCACTTGTGAATTTTAACAACTCCAAAAAGTGATCTCAACATTGTAACAAACAATGATTCAATAACCTTAAGCTAGTATTCATATTAAATATAATGCAACTATCCATCTTTATGTATTTTCAGCACCATGGGATTTTAATAATGCAACAATTAATTACTAATTAAAATAGAAATCAATGTGCCAATACCCATGGCCACATTTACACAATGCATTCCTACAATGACTACATAATACCACATAACTGTGTCATGCATTCACCAAGGTGAGTTGGAAGGTCTAGGTAACGCCTCAACACATCATTCACAAACTTCTTACTACTTTCTTGACTATTTGGATACCTTCCTTTTCAACCCAAACACAACACCAATAATATAATTCTTAAGTGCTCTTGAGTCATTAGTGTCGACAAAAGGATTGCAGTCCAAACATCAGTTGTACAGTCGATACCATTGAGCACTCACATAGCTCTATATCCTTTCCATATACAACCATCTCATGGTCTCACACATGACTAACTCTATAGATATTTATTGTTATATCCAGAGTATGTATTCTGACTTGACTTGGTCATGGTCTCATAACCAATCATAACAAAATATGCAACTAAATTTTATCTGAAAAATGCATTCTAGCATCAACAACATTTACATGCTCTAGGCCTTTGGCCACTACCTATCAATTTACATCTTGGAAATTTAACTGAGGGAATTCTTACCTCAATTCCCTTCAATATTGGAAGAAATCAAATCTATACCTTCATGGTTCTTATCAACCTACTTGATTCTATCTGATAAGTTGGTATTTGTAGAAACTCACAGGCTTCCTCCATCATTTTGATCACCATTACTACCACCCTCATGGGTCTTCACATAGATGAAATTCATATGTAGCAGCAACATCGACCTCTTAACCATGCTATTTTTATTTTTATTTTTCTGAATGCATAATCCATCATCAATCATACTCAATATAACATCAGTATTGCATGTATATAACAACAATCTATTCTAATCCCACAAGCATGCCATATGCATATCCAACATGTACATATTCACAATACACATCCATATGCACCAAGCATTCACTATCAGCATGCTTACTAATGCATATGCATTCTAACTTCATGGTATGCGCCATGTAGTCTAGTGCATTTATGTTTCAATTCACTTATTTGTTTATTTTGTAGCTAGTTTTCCTTGAATTTCTTCATATCCTTGTTGCCTTATGTGCTCCTATTCTTCTCATCTTCACTAATGTTCCATCATCTGAACACTTTCAAGCCAATTTCCACTTGGCCATTCTACAATTCAACCAATGTGTTATATTTACAACAACCTCTCTTAGGTAGTCATATCAAAAATTTACCTTTATGAAACATTCCAAAACCTTGGAATGAAGTAGCTTAGAAAATTCCATCACTCTACTACCACAACATTCTTGAATCAATACTATTACTCCTAGTTATCCATTAGATTACTTCATTTAACATTTCCATGTGAAACCATACCTTTCATACTCAATACCATTCCCAATGGAAGTCTATTTTCAATCAGTGACACTTTTCAAGTGAAAGAGCATTTGTTTTACTATCTCCAATTTCTCTGCATTGGTATCATGCTTCCATTGTGAACTATGATATCAAAAGTGGATTTATTTGTCTGGGTAATTTTAAACAAGTAGCTAAGTCATATCTAAAAACTCCTTCTCGGGAACTCTTGTGCTTGACACATATGGATTATTCACACACCACCTCTTAAGCTCCTTGTTCTCTTTCACATCAAGCTTGCAACTATCTTCAACTCTCTTCCTTCAAGGCTATGGAGTCTTACTATTCCTTTCTATTCCCATCAATTAAATTCTTCACCTACTAGCTTCATGTCCTATGTGAGGATTCTTGTTGTTGTTCCTTGCAATTCAATTAGACTCTGTAGCAGCTGACTAATAATAATTTTGTTTTATTCTTTTTTTTTGAGTTCTTTATCCACTTTTCATTACTTGTCATGTAGCTCTTTGTTGCCTCAACCAACTTATTTAAGCTTTGCATCACTTGAGAATTTATCTGATTGTGTTCTCTTATCAGCCTCTCATTGTCTTCTTTGCAGCTCTGTATTTCTATTCTTAGGATTCTCACAGTCTCTATTAATGTTTCTTGCTCCCCTCTGCCCTTGTGTCCATTTGATTATGTTTATGCATTACCCACACTGATATTTTGTCCTTTTGCCTCTTTATCATGACTGTAAGCTCCCTCTCCTTCTTCCATTTATTGAATATGCATTCTTATACTGAACTTATATTTGTATACCCCATAATTATGCAAAATGTGTAAGCAACCAATTCTGTTGGAAATATGTATATCATAAAAATTTGAAAATTAATGTTACATGTCCTTTTTCTGCTCAATTTATGAATATTTAAATCACAATTCTCCAACTTATAATAATTCCAGGTCATTATCCTCTTAATCATATTTCCAACGACTATACTCTTATCCCAATCTAATTTATGATCTGAAAGTTATGGCTTCTTGAAAAAAACACTTTCACCTTATTTGTGCATTTTCTCCACTGGTGAAATTTTATTGAAATGCCAACTTCAGTCAACTGCAAAAGAAAATATATCAGGAACTATAGAAACTTTTATATGAGAAATAGATAATAATATTGACAAGAAATTCATATCAACTCTATGATTTTCAATCTGATACACCAATAAAAAAATACAACAATATGGAATCTGCAACTTTGTCATTTTTCACCCATTTTCTAGACTTGCAAGTTTTAGCAAACTGGCTATCTCACAATCTGGGCACTTCTGAAAAAAATTCACTAAACCAAATTTGTTTGTTTCAAAGAGTATATAAAATGTTGATTACATAAAAAAATATCATTTTTTTCATCTAGGGTCATTTGTTTTCCTCTGAAAATCTCAAAAATCCCCAAAAAGTGGCCTAGAATAGTGGATTTTGGCCTATTTCAGCATCCCCATTCCAATTCCCTTAGGATTTATTCAGTTCCTTCATGGGTTATTTATGTGTCTACTTTCTGGACTCTCTCCAAGAGTTTCATCTTAATCTAGACCTAGATATTTAAAAACCACTATTTTTCATTTTCTGACTAATCCAAATAGAATTGGACAATGTACATCTCTGACACTTTTGTATATCTCATCGTTGTGAAAAAAAACCCATAATTTTCATCTCAATATGACATAATTTTCTCCAGTTATGGAAAAAATACGAAAATGGCTCCAGACTGTGAAACAATTTTCCCAAGTGTGATTTGCATCATCGATCTCAAATCATAAACATTATGGACCATTGATCTTCTATCCATCGACGATCGAAAATCAAGGACCGATGATTCCCTATGCGAACCAAAACTTTCCATTGATCTCCCCAATGCTCAATCATTGACCATCGACCATCAGTCATTTTTCTCTACAAACCAAAATTTGCCCACGAATCTCATCAATGCCTAATCTCCCCTATGCTCGATCATCAACCACCAACCATCAGTCATTTTCCCCCAAAAACAATATTGTTCACAAATCTCTCTGAACCCTGACCATCATTGATCGAACATCTCTTTGTTGATGTGGCAACTATGCTGATGTGGCATGACATGTGGATGATGACCTGGAATGACACATCATCCTAAGACATCAAGTGGTCTAACGTGGATGGTGATGTGGCATCACATGTCATCAAATTCCTTTCCTTCATCGGCCATGGGTTGTTTCTCTTGGGAGAATCTAAACATCGCACTAATTATGTCGATGCCCGATTATCGACCATTGACAATCGGAGATGTCCCTTCGTTGAACTTCAATACTTCACCAAAACTTACCGATCCTCGACCATTGACCATCGATGAATGAAGATTTTTGTTGACAAATTGAAAACTTTGTCAAATTTTGTCGATCCCCGACCATTGGCCGTCAGCGGTCTCAAATGTCAATTTGTCTAAGTTTTAAATTTCACCAAACACATCGATCGTTGACCATCGGTTGTTGGCGATCTCTGTTGGCGAACTTCAACACTTAGAAATTTCGACAAGATTGCTTGACGAATTTGGACCATCACTCTACCTCATTTTCAAACCACTGAAATGAATCTTAGTCGTTGATATGGTAACTTTGTCAAACTTTGAAAAAACATTAGGATTTTTAAATTTTTCAAGAATGAATCTAGGTTGTTGATCTCAAGATCAAACACGATCTTAGTCGTCGATTCTCTGAAATCTTCTCTACACTACAATGACCATTAAAATATGAATTTTCCAACCTTCCAGGTCAAATTCGGCTCTGCAACTCTGCAGATCGAATCAATTAAACTTCTCAGACCATCTTGGCTAATTTCAACTTGGATCTGCTTCACAAATTTGAGAAATTCACTCTCTAATATTTTTGTTTTTCCATAACTCGTACATATAAAAAATCTATGATAACGAATATGCATGATTCGCACTTGTTTTAGCCCATACTAGTCTAGTGTTTCAACCAGACGATGTGATATGAATCTATAACGTACCCAACCACCAACAGATTGAGAATGCTACTCAAGAACACACTTCTTTAATTGATTTTGAATTATGATAACATTTAATTTGAAAAGAAGCATGGAATATTGCAATAACCACCCATGCAATAATCAAGATTCATGCCAAACCGTCCAAGAAAGGAACAATGTTCCATGCATAACAATAACTAGCAAGCATGCACATTATAAATACATCTCTCAGAGATAACAATAATAATATACAGTGGAAAATAAATATACAGAAAACACAGAGAGAACTTATATTTAATTAAACCATCACAATTGGTTGCAAACCAAGGATGTTCCTCCCAACCATAGACATTGTTATTCCAATTTTCAACAACATATCACCCTCAAGCCAGGGCTATGAATCCACAAGGACGGGTCCTAGGACAAATCTAAAACACACAGTAGTTGGCTAATAAGATCTTAGTTTTTCCCAAGCACACATCAATCCTAATTTCCAGCTCTCTTTCCCCTTCAGCCTGCACAATCCAAAGAAATGAACCCCTTTATCTGCCATGCAATCCCTCAAGTTTTTCAATTTCTCTCCAGGTCTCCAGTGCTACTAGTCAGGAAATCTCCATGTTGGAAACTCCAAGGATTCTCAGTTATGAATAGTTCATTCAGAACTACCATCAATATCATTCCCATAGGCATCCATTCCCACTTGGAATGATCAGTAATTTATTATAACTATATAGTAATGACTCTCCCCTTCTAGCCATTTGTTTCCATGCTCAGACCAAGAGCACACAAATTACAAATAATGAGGAATCAAGAATGAAAGAGTGAGAAGAGTGTAAGAGTGAATGGATAAGACCAAGTGAACCCCCAAACAATGCAAATATTTTTTTATATAATTACCTGGAAATCAAGAACCACATGGCCTCCCCCAAGAAGCTCATGAAACTACTTTTTTCAATTAAAACCAAAATGGGTAAATAAAATATAATAAAAATATTTAGCCCCTTAATACCCCCTCTCTTGTGGAATCATAGCCCAATATCTCTTTCTTCCTTGTCCGTCTTGCAGCCAATGATGTATTTTTTTAATATATATAGATGTATTACATTTCCAGGAACTCTAGCCCCTTTCCAGCTTTACCGACTCACCAGCCTAAGTCATATTTACATAATACATTCTAGTTAATAGGGATAAAAAAATGGGGTGTTACAAACCATGTTCCAAACAATGCATCAAAAGATATACCAATGTAGCCTAGATATGTACTAGCAATGTGCCTCAACAAATATTGCTCAAACAACATGTATAATACATCCAATATGTACCACAAGACATATACCAAAAACTCACCAATACATGCCTCAAGAATGATCCACAAGATCAATAAGATGCAACTTCAAACTAAGAATATAAACATACCTATGATCCTATAGATGACCTAGTGTATGTGACCACATACCTGCAGACCTTCCTCAACTTCAACAAAAAGAGAATAGCATCTTCATCAACCTTTACCTCAGTCTTACAGGACTAGTTTTGGATTAGTCACAAACCCTAACTTTCAACAATCATAACTCCGTACCTGTAATGAATAGAGGTATGAAACCTTTACCCAACCTTCTTCAATATGTCTTATGAAATTCCTCCAAGTTTCACTCCTTGAATCATTCCTGAAAAGGATTTATAGAGAAAATGGCAGACCTTTCTGAATTATGGCCTATTCTAGAGAGCGAACTTGTATGGAATGCCACGTACTCAATATTTGATATTTTATTTTGAAACTAACATGCAAAAAACAATGGCATGTACTATTTCCATTTCAATTTGTCTCACATCATTTGGATTCTCTATAAATATGTTATGACTATTTTACCTAGAACACATGTTTAAGACTAGTTTTAGTACTAGTCGAAAGCCATATCTTCTATAGAGTGTATCTCCAAAATTAAAATGACCCGGAAGTTGAAATTTCTACCATAATTACCTTGATATGTATTCTCAACATTCTCCAATTTTCATTATATGAATCATTCTAGAAAACAAGTTATAACGAAAATAGTAAGATGACCTACAATTAACATACCTTAGAACACATCATGAAAAGACTTCATCCTACGTTGGATTTTCGACCATTTTTACTTTACCTTCCCTCTAAAATTTTCCTCAGATATCCTTGGTTACCTCAGTCACTTAAAGATATTCAATATGCTCAATAGGTTTTAATGGGAGTCTCTTGAAGTCTTTTTTATACTTCCCAAGTGACTTCCTTTAGGGGCTACCTTGTAATCGTTTTATCGTTTTTCCTTATTCTAGGGCTAACCCACTTTCTTGTTACAACTACTTTAGCCACAATTAATTTCTTGTTGCAACCACTTTGACTAGCAAACATTTTTTTACAACTACTTTAATGATAATTAATTTCATTTTATAACCACTTTGACTAGCAAACTTCTTGATGACTTTCTAGGATCTTCTAGAATAATTAACTTTTGGTTGACCTTTTATGGGCTTCTAGATTATTCTTGAGGGTCCTCCAACTTCACAAGGCCATATCTCCCTAACCATGAGGAACCACATGGCATACCACATATCAAGGGAAATGGCATGATGTGTACTATCCATATATGATATTCTTACCTTCAATTACACTGTCATTCATGTCCATATTCCTTAATCATCTTCAAGTTCCTTAACCACATCCATGGGGCTCCTTGTAGACTTCTTCAAATTCACCCATCATATTTGTTGACATAAACCAATTTTCCGACGATCTCATACACATATCTAGGGCTTCCATACTTCTCCAAGGGTTGGCATCAATCTCCAAGGGCTGACATCAATGAAAACCAACTGTCAAACAATCTCCCCCTTTGGCATTGATGGAAACACCAACATTGATGGAAACATTCATGCTCATGCTCCCCCTATACCAACTATCCAACATTCACCCCCCCCCCATTAGTAATCCAACAATTGGTTTCAGAGAATTTCCTTCAAGAAGTAATCTAACCACTAGAAAGAGATCATGGATAATTACACTAAGATTTGGGTACCATAGTTTGATGGAAAGAACTATGCCTTAGAAGAATGAAGACGTATATACAAGAACAAGGATTTGATGTTTGACGATCAATATTATATGGATAAAAAACACCAACCACTCCCCCAAAATATAAAGATGGAAAGAAACTTGAAGAAAGTGATTCAAGGGATAGAAACACTATCGAGAATGGCTTGACTCAATCAATACATACCAAGATTATGCACTGGGATTCCACAAAAGAAATGTGGGACAAACTGAAAAATATCTACGAAGGAGATGAGAAAGTTAAGGAAGCTAAACTTTAGATTTTTAGAGCCAAGTTCGAACAATTGAAAATGAATGAATACAAAAACATAGTAGCTTACTTTCGACGAGTTGATAAAATAGTAAACAGTATCAAAGTTTTTGGAGATGAGATAAAGGAACTGGTTGTTGTTAAAAAGGTATTAAGATATCTACCAATGAGATTTGATTCAAAGATTTCAACTCTAGAAGAAAGAGTGGAGCTAGCTACAATGACCATGGATGTGTTACATGGAATATTCAATGCCTATGAGATGAGTATAGAGCAATTTAATTCAGCCACAAAAGAAGCATCATTCAAGGCATCCAAGAAAACAAAGAAGAAAGAAAAATAAAATTCCAAGTCAGATTGTAGTTGCAACAATGATTCAAAGGAAGATGAAGAGGTGGAAAACTTTGTAAGAAATTTGAAGAGAGGAACGAACAAATACAAAGGTATGATTCCATTGAAATGTTTTAATTTTGATGGTGTTGGTAATTTCTCTTCTAAATGTACCTATAAGAATAAGGAAAATAATGAAGAATATGACTCAAAAAAGAAAAAGAAAATCCAAAAGGGTAGAAGAAGCAAAAAAAAAAAATCAAGAAAATTCTTTGCACCAAGGAAGACAGTTCATCATCAAACGAAGATGAAGACAACAACAGTGATATAGAGAGAGTAATTTTTATGGTAGTAGAAGACTCTAACAAAGAAGGCTCTGAAGAAGAATGCAAAGAGGAAGAAGCTGATTACAGAGAAGAATTGATAAATGCCATAGAATATCTAAGGATTGAAAAGGGGAAAAACAAGTCCCTCCAAGCATAACTAAAGAAGAAAGAAGGATCTCATAACTCCAACTCCAAATAATTCAAACAGACGATCACAAAGCTAAAAATCTAGGTATAAGAAGACAAAATAATTGAAGAAGCACTCAGAGGATAATTAGATGAAAAGGATAGAATCATTGAAGGCTTAGAAGTAGAGATGGTCACTCTAAGAAAATATCTTCAGAAGAAGGACATGCAACAAAACAACACCAGGATATTGGATGATATCATCAACAATCAAATATCTTACTATGACAAATCTAGATTAGGATACAACCAGATGCAAACAGATAAAGGTTCAATCTCCAAAATGATAGAGCAAGAAGCTAAACCAAGAATCTATGCAGAAGTCGTCAGAGGTCCCTCTAAGAAAGAAGAATACATGAAGACTCTAGATGAATATTACAGAGACACTGCACCACCTAGAATATTCAGAAGTCAATATCAACAACAACTAGCTATAGAAAGGCCTCAATAAAAAGAAGGATTTAGAATAGTAGCACCATTCAGAAGATTCTGAGAGCCAAAATTTACTGGCCTACTCTTTTTAGAGATGCTCACTCATACGTTAGAAAATGTAAGGATTGTCAATTACATGATGGGAAAGATAATAAGTGTAATACACTTTGTTTGGGGAAATAAGGCTACTACGGGACTGGCTTGTTGGCTATTGGCTTCAAAACCCACACTTTCTTGCATCGTTGCACCCATTCATCGTCCCTAAAAAGAAAAGAAACCATAGGTACCTTTTTTCCCTCCTGTCCTAATGACTGGATCGATCTTCCACTCCATGGTATCAAATTATTTTTCTTGTTTTATGTTATTCATGTAATCATTTTGGGCAAAAAGCTACGAATTGTAGAGCCAATTCTAAGAACAGAAGAAACTATGAAGGATATACAAGAAATATTTATCCAAAAAGATCTCATGAATCTCAAAATAGAAACTACAACAGATTTGGATAATTGAGTAATGAGGTAGAAAGCTAAAAGTGAAACAACTTTGGACATATGGATAAATATTGTAGAATCCCTATTCCTCCAAGGGAACCAAAGAATAATATCATCAATCATAAGCAGGAACCACAAAGGATATGGATAAGAAATAAGGATCAATTCAACATTGAACAATGCAACCTTTCTCTACAAGCTCAACACAAGAAACATGGATGGTATGTTGACAGTGGATGCTCAAAGCATATGATAGGTGATAAAGATAGGTTTATGAAATTAAATAAGGAAAGAGATGGATCAATTTCATTTGGGAATGCCAACTCATCCAAAATTATTGGAAGAGGCACAGTCAAACTCAGAAGTAAGGATGCCATGGAGGAATATGTTTTATTGGTTGAAGACATGAAACGCAATCTTCTAAGTATAATTCAAATGTGTGATCAAAAAAATAGACTTGTGTTTGACTCAAGGAAGTGCAATATAAGGAAAGTAGAATTAGGAAAATGGGGGCTATAGCTGTAAGAACTCCAAGAAACATATATGTTCTAAATGAAATCGGAAAGGAAAGATGTTGCTTAGGAAAGGACTATGAAAGTTGGCTCTGGAATAGAAAAATGGGTCACATAATTTTTATAATATTGTCAAAGTCAGCAAAAGGGAAGCAATAAGATAAATTCCTGAGATCTCAAAGCCAACAAACATTCTATGCAAGCATTGTTTACAGGGAAAACAAACCAAGACCAAGTTCAAATCAAAGTTGTATTACAGAACAAAACCTCTGGAGAATGTACATATTGATCTAGTTGGATCGACAAGAATGAAGGGATTGAAAGGTGAATTGTACTTCATGCTACTGGTTGATGATTACACAAGAATGACTGCAGTTTTCTTTCTCAATAAGAAGTTAGAGGCATTTGAAAACTTCAAGACATACAAAGGGATGGTCGAAACCAAGACAGGGTTGAAAATCAAGTGCTTGAGATTAGACAATGGAAGAGAATTTACATCAAAGGAGTTCATGTAATTCTACAAAGATCATGGGATAAAGAGGCAATTCTCAGTATCTAGGACACCTCATCAAAATGGAGTTGTCGAAAGGAAGAAAAAAATAGTACAAGAAAAGGCCAAAACCATGTTAATGGATTCCAAGTTGACAGATGTGTTTTCGGTACAAGCAATGCATACAAAAGTTCACATTAATAACAAAGGGATGCTCATAAATAATAGTGATAAGACTCCATACGAGATATGGAAAGGAATGCCAGCAAATGTGAATCACTTTAGAGTTTTCGGAAGCAAATGATACATCAAAAGAAAAGATGGTAGAATTGGAAAATTTGATTCTAGAGTTGATAAAGGCATACTGGTTGGGTACTCAAGAAAAAGGAAAGCATACAAATGCTTCAATATAAGACTCAAAAGAATAGTATAAAGCATCAATGTGATGATTGATGAGATAGATGGATTAAAGATAAAAAAAGAAGCAAAGATTCAATGGAACATGATCGCGAAGAATATTTGAAAGAAGAAGAAGTAGATGAATAATAATATGAAGAAGAAGAGAAATCAAAAGGAGAGAAAGAACAAAATGATCTTGAGGTACCTCCAAAGACACCTAGAATATGAGCGCATAAAAATCATCCATCAGAACAAATCATTGGAAATAAAGATGCAGGAGTTGAAAGCAGATGAAGAATTTGTGCACCAGAACAATAACAACTAGCACTATTATCTACTGTTGAGCCAAGCAGTTTTGAAGAAGCCAGCAAGGATAAACACTGGATCAAAGCTATGGATGAAGAATTATATAAGATAGAGAAGAATGACACATGGAAACTGGTTCCAAGGCCGAAGAACAAGAACGTCATTGGTACAAAGTGGGTCTTCAGAAATAAGTTGAACGAGGAAACACAAGTTACCAGGAACGAAGCAATATTGGTATGCAAAGAATACTCTCAATTTGAAGAGATAGATTTTGAAGAAACTTTTTCCCTAGTTGCTAGGATGGAAGCAATCATATTAATATTATCCTATGTTTGTTCAAAGAGAATCAAGGTATATCAGATGGATCTAAAGTCAACCTTTCTAAATGGAGAATTAGAATAATAAGTTTACATCGAACAACCTCAAGGGTTTATGTTATCAGAAAAGGAAGATTATGTTTGCAAGTTAAAGAAAGAGTTATATGGACTCAAGCAAGCCCCAAGAGCATGGTATTCAAAACTAGAAATATACCTACAACAAAAAGGGTTCAAGAAAGGAAATACATACAAAAATCTCTACATAAAGGTAAATCAAGATAGTATCCTGATAATTGAAGTTTATGTTGATGATATTATCTTTGGAAGTGATGATGACATGATGAGTAAGAAAATTTCCAAAGTCATGCATAATGAATTCAAGATTTCTTTACTTGGAGAGTTGTCTTTCTTTTTGGGTCTCCAGATATGTTAGAGAAACAAAGGTATATTTATCTCTCAGACCAAGTATATCAAAGAAATGTTGAAAATTTTTGGAATGACAGATTGCAAACCAGCCAGTACTCCTATGAAAACCAGTTGTAAGTTAAGTAAGGATTATGATTCTAAAGATCCAGATCAGAGACAATACAGATCGATGATTGAAATCTTACTCTATGTAACAACTTCCAGACCAGAAGTAATGCAGGTAGTTGGAAATGTTGCAAGGTTTCAAGAAACACTTGTTAGATCTTGGGTCTGCACCTCTTTCCTCTATTCCTCAAAAAAGCCCATTTATCTCTTAACCTAGCTTCTAATTAGTCTTTCTTCATGATGTGTTGAGTCATTTCCATTTGATTTTGTCATCCTTTATTTTCTTTTTATTAGTTCCTTGATATTTATAAGGTTAAGTCAAGTTATGATTTGAATTAAATAAGTCATATCACCATGGTTATATCATTTTTGGGTTCCAAACAAATTAGTTTAGGCCTATTGGTGCAAAAATATATTGATTGCAAGAATACCCCTATTATTGCAAACAATAGAAAAAATGTTGTTTTATGAGTTTTAACGTATTGAAAATATTTAAAAGTTTGAATAAAGGTGTGTTGGCACCTCACATGCATTTTCATCTCCCTATGCACTCAATATCATGCATGTTTCCGCCAGTTCAACCACCATTACAAAATTTGTGCTAAGGATCATGCATGTTTGCGCCTTGAGTTGTTATTATTGCAAGGTCATGTGTAATTATTATTGTAGGTGGTAAATGAACCCGAAACAATGCATACATTTGACCATCACTTCCAGTAGGAGCATCTAGAACACAATGGTGTCTCCTTGGGAGCATTGGAAATTGAACATAACAAAGCCAACAGGGCTCGAAATGTTCGAAGAATTTCTAGAAATAAGGTTTCTAGCATCACATATTTAACACACTCACACGATTTCTAGCATCACATATTTATAATATTCCTAATGACCACCTAAGTATAAATTTTGAAATCACATTACATTGGTCAAATGTGGAGGTCCACCTTTGCTTACACTTCTTGAGGATATATTCAATCAAATCACATGGGACGAGTTTCTTTTAGAGTCATAGGTTATCCAAGTGATATCTATTCACAAATACATTAATATAAATAATGTGAGAAAGTAGAAAACCATCATGGTTAGTATCTCTTTTTATTTGGAAACATTCTAGACAGGATAAAAGTTAATCTAAGGAATTATTCTCAACTTGGTTTTCAACCTAAGTGTTCAACCAATGATCAACTAACAACTCTTAAATTTGTGTTGCGCATGCACAATAACCTCCCAATTTTATTCTCTTATCATCTCTATAAGACAAGAAATCCCCCTCCCCCTCCAAATCTTCCTACCAAAACCTTCAAACTCTCTCTCTTGCGTGAATGGCTAAGCCTAAGTTTTCCTCCTGCTCTCCCTGCTTTACCATTTCCATTTTCTCTTCAGATCGCTTCGACCCGTCGATCCACACTTTATAAATTTCCCTCTTCCTGTGTCAATACATAGCATATCGATGAACACATCCTTTATTCCACCTACACATTGGCACGCCAGTGCTTTATTCACCGATACATAGACCACCTTTCTTCGAACTTGGTTGATGCGTCAACGCACTTCCACTAAACCTCACTGACACACATATTTGTCACCAACGAAGTATGTGTGATCAATGCTGACACATCAGTAATGTTCACAGGATTATCTTCGTCGTTCTCATGCCTTTCACTGAATAACTTGCTTCCACTTTCATTGATGCATCACATATTGACAGTGTCCCTCCCTTTTTCTTCGATACACTACATATCGACAAGGGTTGTTTCTCCCTTTCCAATGCACTTCATGTTGTAAGTTTCCCTATCCCATCATCGATGCGCAAACAAAAGGATTTTGACCCCTCATTGTCGCCAAGTGCATTGATAATGATCTTCTTCCTCTCGCCAATGTTGACCCGGTTAGCAAGGCCCATATTTGTATCTAGTCCTATATTATCCTCCTCTAGCTTGGATCCTTCTTGCTTCACTCATAATTTAGTCTCCTAATACTTTTGATGACTAAGCTCTCCATGCCTAATTGGATAGTCGATGACTAATGTCCATCGCACCTGTTAACAATCTTTCTGTCTTGAGCAATTTCAAAGAAAAAATTTCACTATGGGAACTTCCGTTAGTGTCTCTATTAAATTTTGGCAGGATATGTTTGGAAATACACATGCACATTCTTGGTCAAGATCTTCTGGTTCTCTTATGTAAAAATTCAAAGCTTGGAAAATAAAATAAAAAATGTAGATTTTTGTTTAAAAAATTGGTTTTTGGGTCATTGTTGCTCTCGGGATTCGACAGGTCATTTCATGTATTTTTATATAAGAATTGGGCATATTGTCCCAATCTCCAATTTAATCCTAATTATTCTTATCTATCAAGTTGCACCACAAATCGCAACGCACAATGTAGCACGCACCAAGCGCTAAGCCACGTCCAAGGGAGGATCCCACAAGGGGCGCTAGTCTTTTGTAATATGCATCGAATTTGACATCGTTCAAGACCAAGTGCCTATCTACGAAGGATATGGATTTTAGTGAAATAAGAAGTGTTAAAATACCCAAGCGTCATGTTTGAGGAAATAAATCTTGAGTTCAAATGTAAGTGTTTCTGTAAGCTAGTCATTTTGTTGTCTGAGATGCAATATACAAGCTGGATATCTTACATCTTGTGTGAGATTGATATCATTAGAAAAGGGCTTACTGCTAAATAAAGAATGGCATGCCTTGCAATCATATATGGTCATAATTTCTCATAGTGAAATAAAGAATCATGTATCAACAAAGCAAATGCAACATCACGGGTTTTTCCTCCTGTGTATATGGTGAATGCTAAGAAGATCGCCTAGGTGTCGAGAATCATGGTATTCAAATAGTTGGAAGTTCGTGGAAAGTGTTCAAAGTACTTTCTCATCCTATAACCACCACGCATTCTAGCTCTCTATCAATGAATTATTTCTTGTAGATTACTTATATCAACAGGGAATCATAGAAGGCAAAGGACACAAAGAAAAGATCAGGATACTTAGTACAATTTGAATCTCAAGATGCAAAGTTGCGTGAGTCAAACCCAAATTTCATGGTTTTCTTTTAGTAGCACAGGGTAGACCAAGTGGGACATTTGGAGTTTGTAATAAACATCGAATTAATTGTGGAAGCAACCGAGATCCCAAGAGGAAAATAGATATCTAGGGCAAGCAAATGATTGTGTGATTGCTTTGTTTTTTTCCATTTCAAATTTTGAAGATTGATCATCTACAAATACATATACTTTCTATAGTTGACAGGAGATCACAAGATTGTAAGGAGGCATGGTTCCGTGATGAGTATTTGGAGTAACTGGAATTGAGTGAAAGTATTGAATCTCATGGCTTCCTCTACAAGTCGATGGAACTTCTTCACTTCGACTATGTGTTCCAGTTGCTACTGATGGGAGATTTAGGAGTTGGGCAGAGTAACTTTCTTTTTTGATTTACTTATGATTCCTTCGACTATATATATCCAAGGATTGTCTACAAGTATCATGGCTCGACATATTTGGCAATCAAAAGGATCATGGATAACAATGTTAAGGAGGGGTTCTCACTATTTCCAATTACCATACCACAATTACAAGTTTGAACTTTCATCTTTGCCAAGGATGTTGGATGTGCATGGAATGTCTAATCTTCTAGAAAAGTTTGTCTATGGAAGACCTAAGTCTCAATACCCCTGGAAAGGGATCACTTTAAATCATCTTCCTGCTAAATATGACAAAGGCAAATTGATAAAAATGGTGACTTCCTACGATTATCCCTCAATAGTTCATGTAGACAATGGTGGCATTAATACTTGCTTAATAAGGGATTTAGTTGGAATAGTGGTGCACGGACATGACACAACCTTACATGTCACCTTGTATGATATGTTGCTTCATTTTCATGTTGTATCCCATGGAGCATCTATATCTCTTCTTGTTGGTGATTTTCCTTTTGAAAACTATGAAGAACAAGTAGCACCATTTGAATTTTTGGTAGCATATTTTGTGATTCGAACTTTTAGGGATTTTCCAGTAGAGAATATTGGGTTCCAAAATAGAAAGCAAACCAATCCAACATTGAAATAATAAGGGACATAGTTTATCTTAATCATAAATCATTTCCATATTTGGTGCATACGATTAAGAGATTCAAGCAAGCTCAATCATCCATAAAGATGATCATTCAGATGTCTCCATTGTTACTTGATGAAGCATAACAAAAAAATTGACAGAGGATCATTCCTAGATTTCAAGAGATTTTGTCAAGTTGAAAACAGAGCACATGGTAGACAATCAACAATCAAAGGATATTTCCAGAAATTCATGGACAATCAAAGCAGACAAGAGGCAGTCAAAACCATATCCAGGACACATAGCAAAAATCAAGGTAGTTATCATTTCCATATTTAAGGATAGATATTGAAGGCACAAGATCATCAAATCATTGGTGAAAAAGCATGGTAGGAATAAATTGTAGCAATTGATCCTAGCAGCTGCCTGATTCCTTGCAACAACTTTAGATTGTCTTTTATTTTACTTTGTTGTTAGATATTTACTCCAAAAATTGTGTAACAGTTAGTAATAACAGTTTTTTATAAATTCTATGATTTGTAATGTAAACATGGGGGGAGGATTCAGTCCGGGGGACTGGGAGAGAGTTGCAGAGGGTGAACATCCTATATAATAATTTTAAAAACCTTATGCAAGACTTCTATGTAAATATTTCAACTAATAACAAAGTCTATGATCAATTTGTTTTTTCCCTATCCTCAGTTCATCATTTATTTCTTTTTCATCTGCTTAAATGTGTTTTGATGCTATAGAATATATGTATGCAATTCGGTGTTGAGAAGACTGTAGTATAGGATATAATATAGTTTTCTCCATTGGACACATTTGATACTTATATTCACAGTCAAAATGGGTTTCTAAATGTTGATTATTCTTCATTGTAAGTGTATTAAGGATCCAAGTGGTTTTTTATTAACTTGTAGTTTTTTTTTTTCATTTCCTCATTCCATTTCTCTATAGCCTTGGAGCTGATCTAAGTTCTGTTAGCTTGACCTATTTCCCATATAATGTTGAGACATGGTTATTTGTTTTTAATGGACTCCATGCCCAATGTCCAGTTGTTGATTAGAAGTCATCTTATTGCCTTCATGTTGGTCCTACCACTCTCTATGTTTTACTAAAACCAATTAAATCAAGGTGTGCTAGGCTTGACTCAATTGCACTCTTGAGTCGTCTTCTAGCGCTAACAAAACCTAACCTACTTCATGATCGTAGTCATAATAAAATATGTTTATCTCACCAATATCTTGCATTCAATGCCATAGTAGTTCGTTTACTTTGTGTTTCTTGATTCCGTGACTAAATCATGATTTTGAAAGTGTTTTCTAGCATCAAATTGATCAACCACAACATCTGAAGGTGTTGCACTGGCTCTGAAATGCATCTTAACAGAAAATCAATTCTCTCAGCTCTGAAATTTTGTTAAGGGCCCAAACATCAATTGATTATTTTCACGAATTTATAATTTTGTGCTACATATAGGTTACCTCATTTTAAATGGATAAACTAAGAGCCTATATATCACATATGGCATAGAAAATGACGTAACTAAATTTGAGCAAAGAAACAGGGAAAGCGAGACCCGAACTTTCATTAAAAAAAACTCCTTTTAGTTCAAATTTTTGGCGTCTTTCAAAATGTTTTTTCATCCCCGAAATAGGCTAAGTGTATGATCTTCTCCATTATGATTTCAACGCAACTCATGAAATTGAAATCCGTTGTCCGAAAGTTACAGAACAAATCGCCTAGGGTGTCTTTCCTGAACCGTCTATATTGGTCGTTGCACAGATGAAATTTTTGTGTGGCATGGGTAGTTGTCTCTCCGAAAGCACCTCCTTGCGTTATTCATAGTGAAAAAAATGGTACCCTAATTGGAGTTCATATAAGATATTTATGAGTGTTTAAAACATCCTCCAATGGCATTGACATAAGGCTTAATGGTTCTCTCCTACATGCAAAATTGCTATGGGTAAAAGATTGGTTTTATAATAAGTTATTTTTGTTATTCCCAGTTCCTAGGGATAACTAAAACGATGATGTCTCGAGGCCCTCAGGTTGTTGAAATTGAGTACCAAGAGACAACTTGACCAACAATGTCCACTTCCACAGCCAGATACCGACCTCGCCACCACAGTTCCAGGTTCATCATGAAGGTATCCACCACATCAACTTGCTTCTAGAAGACATTGATTCTTGCTCCATGAGGTAAAATCTAGGTATTATGGTGAGTGTTATTTCAATATTTGAGGCATTTGAGTTTGTTGCATTTTAAACTGCTTTTGATTATGTAACGCATGTTTGGAAATTATGCTCTTTTCCTGGTTTCACCTTGGTGGTTGACATTGCGCCCTAGTGAGTGGTCACCCTTAGGGGTAGGTTTTCTATTGGGAGGTCCTCTTGAATATTCATTGTGCCATTCTTGAACATACTTGTCACTTTCCACACTTCATCCCCTCATCTCCTTACCTTTTGTAATTTCGGGGTATACTGACCCAAGGAGAGATTGTCCCTCATTTCATGGGAAGAAGGGACTAAAGGCCCAAAGGCTTGTAGGAAGAAAAGGATAAAATCCAATCATGAAACTTCTAGATGCTCGTCAAGGATCCCAAGGAAAATGAAATGTCGCTCAGAAGAAATGAATGGGACCCGTGAAAAATAATTAATACAAGTGCCAACCAAGGTGGAACATTTGTGGGTAATGTTTTACGTACTTACATAGAAGCCCCACACATTGTCTTCGACTTGGGGAAGCATTATGTGACCAAGGTAAATTCAAGATGGGAACTATTTTTCATTCTTAGGTGGAAGCCCCACCTTGGTGCAACACACCCTCTACATAGGTACCCATAAATGAGACACTACAACCCCTTGTATGTCCTGAACCCCATGCCCAAAATTCTTTCCCCCATCCATATCATATTCTCCACATGTATTAGAAAGGGGTTCACCGTGGAAACGCTCCTTAACTTTAGGAATGGTTCACCCAATAGGTCGCCTTTTCAACCATGTGATACCTAAACTTGGAAAATTGCTTAGGGTCTTTGAGCACTTGTTTAGTTGATGAGGTGGATTTTGATGCACGTGCTTAGATGGATATTTTATGAATTTATTTACTTATCATGATGCATTTGACTTGATATCCTTGGAGGGCATATTCATTGAATTTACAGGACCTTGCTTGGTGGACAGGTTTGGAAGAACAAGCCTAGCTTGGGCTTCCTTAGGGCTTGAATCCCATAGGTTGGATAACATGGCCCACACACCAGACGACGATGACAATCTTTGGATGCCACAGAGACACCTTTGCCAATGCCACTACTAGCCCAATATTTTACCTTTGGAGTCCAAAACGTCACATTTGGAAGGCTTGACGTCTTATGGGGCTAGGGTTTGGGGTGGTGGTGTTGACTGACTTGACACTTGGCACATTTTGATATAAGAAGGCATGTCTTGAAGGAGGAAACCCTAGCACATGAGTGGGAGGCCCTAGAAGTCCCAACAAATTCCATCTTTGACTCCAATGACTTCCAAAAAATTGCCAAAACGTCACCCCTTTAGAGGGATGATGTCACATTAGGGTTTTCTCTTATGCAGTTTTTGAATTAAAGTCAAATTATTTTTGTAAAGGGGAAAAGTAAGGGGTTTTGGCCCCTTACTTTCTGGTTTACCGTAAAATTAAGTGGACAAACACTTTTAGGAGGATTTGTATAAATAAGGATCACTTATATTTCATTTTCATCATAACTCTCCCATCTTGGAGAGGATACTTGGCTGAAAATCTACGCCCTACTTGGGAAATTTTGCCTATCTCTCTTGATACTATCTCTTGTTATGGTTTGCTTTGGCTATTGGATGAAGAATTATGGCACTACCCTTCTTGGAGACTATTTATTGATTTTATGGTGGATTTTCTTGGTTAAAAGGAGTTTATCTTGTTAATGCTTGGACTAGGTAAGGAATATTTCATGTTATTGCTTCTTTTCTTGGTCATAAGATTAATTTGCTAAGTTTTTGGGGAGTATAAGGGAATACAACCCCACTAATCCCATCATAATTGTCTTGAATTAATTTGTTTCACAAAGAAATACTATCCCTAGTAAAAGGGTAACATAATTTGTGTCAACATTTTGGAAAAGATCGGATGGTCGATTCCTTTGAGAGATCATTGGTAAATGGACTGAAGATGTTTAGTCGAGCGGAGAAGTTAAGGGCACAGGTACAGGTTTTAAGTGAGGACACCAAAGCACTTGAGAAAAATCTGCAAGATACCAGATATATAAAATATGCAGAACATAAATAAAATGCTAGAAATGGCAGAATAACAGTAAAATATCCAACATAATCTTCACAATAACACAGAAATGATATAAGAATAGCAATAGAAATAACACTTTGATTCAGAAATAAATGTTCACAGGCCTCTTCGAGGGGGAAACCTCCAATCGAGCAGCGCTCTGTTACAATAATCTCCAAGCTCGGGTTTTCATACACTCGACCCTTATTTATACTAAATATGTCTATTAAGAGAAGCATCTAGAGGAAGATCCTTCTAGAAGCGGAAGCTTCTATTAGGTCTTCTTACATCCGCCTTATTCTATTTTATTGAAAGGCCTTATTAATTTGGTCTCTTACATCCGCCTTTATTTTATTTTATTAAAAGGTCTTATTACTATTGACCTCATTACATCCGAATACATTGATCTACCTATGTGCTGGCCAAGACCCAACATGTCCTCCCCCTTAAAATAGCCTTGTCCTCAAGGTTTGAGATGTGGAAACCGTTGCAAAATGGTAGCCGGTTCCTGCGGTGGGTATCCTACTGATTACATATTTCCACCTGCATTAGCACTTCCTTACACCTTCGACGCAAGGACAGCCAATACTGTCCAATTTGCTTCCTCGGTCAGAAGCAAATGGATCCTTCTTCATCTAACTCGAAAAGGTTGGTTTGAATTCGTACATAACACTCACATCACACCTTCTTCAAGCATGAAACATTAAAAACATGGCGTAGCTTCTCAATCGACCAAGTGTAGCTAACTAATATGTGACTTGTCCTGCCACCGCCAGAACCGCGGGGCTGGCAAAATTTGGGTGCTAGCTTCTAACAATGCTTGGACTTGAGGGAAGTTTTCTTATATGGTTGCGCCCAAACACTCGGATCCCCTCTCCTCAAGAATTGACGCTCGTAGCTGACCTTCCTTGGTCTCAGCTTATCGCCATTCTATCAGGTGCCATGAACAAGTCTCTCTCTTCATGGGTACCGGCGGATATCCCTTCAAACTGTGGTGTTTATCAACCACTGGACCTCTCAGCACTGGTGGGTATGAGAGAACTGGCAGCCTCGTTCATAACGCTTCAAAAGGAGTCTTGCAAGTGGTTGTATGGTATGTGGTAAGCTGTTCACCATTCATGAAACCATTGATCCCATTGGTGTTTTTTAGAGGAGCACCTCGATATGTTTCCAAACACTTGTTGACAACTTCCGCTTGACCATCCATCCTGGGATGATAAGATGAAATGAGATGCACTCAGTGCCTTGTATCTTAAAACAGCCTTTGCCAAAATTGCCATGAAATTTGGGTCGTGATCACAAACAATAGAGTGTGGTATGCCAGTGAAGCTTGAAGACCGATCCATGAAAATTTGAGCCACCGGATGCAGTAAATGGGTGTTGAAGGTGCAGAAATGAGCATAATTTGGAAAGGCTTAATGCACCACCACCATTAAGGGATCGATTTATTCCATTTGGGTAAGTCTGTAATAAATTCCATAGAGATATCCTCCAAATAGGCATTGTGCTTTGGGATTCGAAGAGGTTGAGGGTGCCCGAGATTTGACCTGCTTTCTCCTTGTTGCGCTGGTTGAAACACCTCACATTCTCGGTGGACAAAATTATGGATGTCCGCTCATACCATCCTGGGGAGAATGTTTGACTTACTGTTTTGGTGAACCTTGAGTGCCCGGTTGTGGGTGTAGTACGAAGCTCAGAAGAATCGTGGATTTGAGCTTGGATTGTTTACTTACATACGCATCCTTGTATCGGGTTCATCCTAGAGCCGAGTACCCTAGGGGAGTTCGAGCCTTGCTCGCAGCTAATGGATCAGATGCTAATTCTTTGGGATCTTGAAGCCATTCCCGGCGCATAGCTTGGAGCCAATTGGGTACAAATGGAAGGAGAGAAAAAAGGGATCATCTGCCTTCATATTTCCTCGACAAGGTATCCGCCCACTCATTGTCTTTGCCTTTCTTGTAAATGTTCTCGTAATCATATCCAAATAGTTTATTCACCCATTTTGTTGTTCCTGGGAGGAAAATGCGTTGTTCCAAAACAGGCTTTGATGGTCTGGCCTTAATTTGAACTAGGGTTCCCAAGAGATAAGGACGCCACAACTCAATGATATGTAGAATCGCCAACATTTACTTTTCATAAAAGGCTCGGCTTCGCATTCCTTTCGCGACACCGTTTGCTAGTGAAGCGGCCAAAAGTCAATCTCTTAGATAAGGACAAACATCTCCCCGAGTATGCCGAAGACCCAACACAAAGGTCTTTGTAAGTCAGCAGCTGAATCGAGTGGGTGCACATGGACATCTTCGTTTGAAAAGTTTGAGAGTCGCTGGAGTCCAAGTGAAAGAGCGTCTTTTAGGAGAGCCATGAGAGGTTGGAAATTTTCCATAGTTCTTAAATCTAACTTTATGAGCACACCGGTGAGGGCCCAAAAATCCATGCAAGATTTTGAGAGTCTCTTTGCGCGGCCAGCCTTGTAGCTTCAATCTTTTCGTCCACCCGGATCGCCATCTTTCCCACCCAGATGACCCAAGTATTCTTACCTCCGAGGGCACCAAAATCACATTTGATTGTTTCCCAGGAAAAGTTGGTACGAGAGTAGGTGTAGAACTTTATCCACATGAGTAAGATTGTCTATCCAGTTTTCCATAAAACAGGATATCAAAGAAAACTAAGAAAAAATGACTGAGAAAAAGGGTGGAAGACATGGTTCATGAGGCTCTAGAAGGTGGATAAGATACAAACCCAAAGGGTACCACCAAAAACTCATAGTGGCCCCTCATGAGTGCGAAAGGAAGCATTAGGAATGTCGTACCCCTTCTTTACACGTGAGATCCGTGATACCCGGAAAGCGAAGATCAAGTTTGGTAAATAATTGGGCCCCACTCAATTCATCCAAGGTCATCAATGATGTGGAATGAGAAATTTGTCTCTTGATGATCACTATTGAGAGCACGGAAGTCGACATTCTCCAACCTTCTTCTTCAAGCATCTATGACGACTTGAGAGGAGTAAGGGCTTGTACTAGGACGGATGACGCCGGAAATAAGGAGAGTTCCCCGGACCATTTTTTCAATTTCATTTTTTGTGCAGGTTGGGTAATATATGGACGAGCATTGGGGAAGGCTTCCTCGGGACAAGTGGGAATGGAACGACGCGAACACCGTAGTTGAGGGAGTCCCTGGGAGGAAAAAATAATGCTTTGATGCTGAAAGGAGGGCTTGAGGTCTTTGGAGACCGGGTGTCTCTATGGTTTGTATGGCATGTAGAGTTAAGTAAATGACACTAGAATGACCTTTTGAGCAGCTTTTCCATGAGAACCTATTGACCTAGTGAACTAGCAAGGATGTCTTGGAATTTATACTGGTGGCCTCCTTGGTCGAACTTATGTGGTTGGGTGCCTCAAAATCCATGAGAATGGGGACCCAAAGTCCTTAGTCACCGGCGACTCAACACAATGCCTAAATCCACCCATTCTAATAGTGCAAACATATGGATTCGAGTGTGGTAGTCACCGATTTGGAACACACATTTTCACAAATACCGCTAGTGATTTCATAGAACCACCATTGGTAATCATCATGATTTGGAAATTGTTGATAAAATGGATGTAGCAATGGGTTTATTGGGCACGCGCTTATCGGTCAAAATTGTGGGTGGCCGCTTTACTCCATCAACCGACCGATGACCCTTCGGTGTTTGATGAACCGGATTAACGGAGGGTTTGTGTAAGAACCGTAAGGAGAGCATTGAGGGAAATGATCAATTCCACTTTGGGAGGGTCGGAGGGAGGTCACGTCGCGATTGCGACTCGTGCAATAAGGGAGTGTCAAATATCCTCCGAAACGTCCTCTCAGATGGCCATAAAAAGATTTTGTTCCTTACATTTGTGGGTCTAGGAAATACTTGTCATCACAATTATAATAGAGGTCTTTGAGTTGGAAGGGCTCATCCATTTTCATCCCTGGTCAATTTTTGATCTTTAATGGGATGGAGGGAATAGTGGGATTTATAGGTTTAGGGCAACGGATAAAGGAAGGCTTTACGATTTTGAGGAAAACAATTTTTGTGTGCTTCTTTAGATTTTTTAGTAGCCTCCCACCAAAGTTGTGGTGGTCGGTTTCATGAGGACATGTAAATATTCCCATTATCCTCCTTTGAGGCCAATTCCATAGTAAAACACTTTCAAAGAAAGCATCGGGCCATGCCCTCGCTCAAAAGCCGCACCCAAATGTTTTATGAAGTCTCTAATCGCGGGCCTGATTGTTTCAATTTTTTTCAAACGGCCCAAATGGAAGTTGGTGTCGGCCGTGCTGTTCATAAAGCTCAACAAATTGGGTCCAAGCAATACACTGGACGGAAGTTTTTCCATTTCAAATCTTTCATCACGCGATTCTTGATCTAGATGGGTGTTCCACCAAATCGGAGTTTAAATAAGTCATCCGTAATGTTGTATAAAGAGAAATAAATGTCCCATTTGGGCGACCCAACCAGTGGGGCCGGAGCCATCAAATTTGGTTACATCCAACTACGCAAGGCCTATGTCCTTGGAAAATGATAATGAAGGAATAAAGAAGTTTCCACCTTCAGCCTTGTATGTGCATCATGAAAAAGAGGTGACCCAGGGACCTGATTTCATGCAGGATGCAAGATGATTCAATCTAGGTGGTCACTGTTTGGCTTCCGGCCATTGTGGACTCCAGGACGACCGTGATTTTATTGTATTTATGTTGGTATTGATGGATGCATCACGTGAGGCAATAGTAGCACCGAGTTTTTGCACTTCTTGTTGGGTCACGCAGGGAAACCGTATCAGGGTGTTGAAGCAGACTCTAGTTCTTGGTTACGAATATGGGCCATGATGATGTAAGTGAACCCAAAAGGAGCCAAGCGGGTCAGGCTAAAAATTCATATGGATGAATGCGGATAAGGGAGAAGAGATGAATCTAATGGAATAGGTCCAAATAACAGGAAAAATTTCCATTTTTTTTTTTTACCGTGGTTATACACTTTGGTTTGAAGAATGTTGTAGTGCCTAAAATCCCAAATTCCCAACTGCAAAGAAATGTGTATTTACTTGGAAAACCCGAACATATGCAATCTAATAGATCTCGCCAGCTTAATTTGTTTATGTTTATGTTTATGTTCCCTGCTGGTTAGGTGTATCATGGTTCTTACAAACAAGGGCTTGCCTTAGTGCCATAGCCTTTGATATATGTGTATCCAATAGTAGCAATTTCGCCCAATATCCTCGTGAAAGCACTAACTAAGGAGGACATAGACCGTACCCTGAAGGTATCCACCCGACCACCGTACTAGAGAGCATCTTCCCGGAAAGTGTTGTTCCTATGACACTATAGCAACCGGCAATATGTTTGGCAAAGAGGGCTTTAGAAATCTAGGTCGCATCCGGCATTACCGTGTGATGTCCTACGCGCTACCACCTCGGCGTTCAACAGGGCTTTCACAAGGCGGCTGGCCAGATGTGCGCTTTAAGAACCACTCTTACTTCCTTCGCGTATGAATCCCTCAACCGCAGTTTAGAGCGCCAGTAACGCATTGCATCTCCTCGCGGGATTTCAAAGATCGCCTCTGAATATGTCTCTACCCCTGAAAAAAAAAAATACCCATACTGCCAAGGAAAGTGCTCGATACTCCACTTGCAAGATGTACCGTGATATATAAATTATGCAGAATATAAATAAAATACTAGAAATGGAAAATAAATGCGAAATATCCAAATAGCATAATCTTCACAATAACACGTAAATGATATAAGAATAGCAATAGAAATAGCACTTTGATTCCGCAAAAGTAATGTTCACAAGTCTCTCTCGAGGTGGGCAACTCTAATCGAAAGCAACGCCTCGCTATACAATTTCCAAGCTAGTGTTTTCATACCATCGACCCTCATTTATACTAAATACGTCTATTAAGAGAAGTATCTAGAGGAAGATCCTTCTAGAAGCAGAAGCTTCTATTAGGTCTTCTTACATCCGCCTTATTCTATTTTGTTGAAAGGCCTTATTAATATTGACCTTTATTACATCTGAATACATTGATCTACCTATGTACGAGTTAGGACCTTAACAAAATCTCTCTGGAACTCACCAAGAGGTCGTCAAGGGATAATGCCAGCACTAAATGAAACCCTTGAGAACTCCAAAGCGAATGGCCATGATGGAATTTCCCTTCACGCACAAAGACTTAACACCTATTGCATACATTCTAATAAACACCGACCATAACAATGAAAACTTCACCAATGCCATATCGACGACCAAAACAAATGAAACACGTTGATGTATGATCTATTTCTCTTGGTGTTCCCTCATAATGGATGCCAAATATAATTGACAGAGAAAATAAGCCATATGTGCACCTCATACGTTTCAGAACGGTATTGTGGTTGTTCACTATGCTGAAACATTGAAGTAAAAAATAAAAAAGAACCAATTAGTATATCTTCGCAAGATGGAAGGGAAAGGGGAGAAAAAAGGTCTTCACTATCCATAGCATTTGAAAGATGTATTAACATCAAAATATGAGACAAAAGATGTTATGAAATGGAAAGAAAATGAAGTTGATAACATCAAAATTAAAGAGAATGAATCTGAAAGGAGAGGCTTGATTATTATCAATAGGGTTAACCGGATTTGATATTGGGTTTGGTGATGTGAGTATTTCAAATAGAGGTGGATTTTGGAGCAACCTTGGTTTTGGCCCAAGTTTAAATCCAGATGCATTTTCTATCAAAGCAAGAGGTTGAGCTTTGCACTTGTCACTGTTCCCTCCAAGGATATAGGCATGCAATGAGGGAAAACATAGGAAATAGACTATGAAACATAACTTTTGACTCAGAAGTTTGTTTCATGCATTCTTTATACTGTTGAAATGGTCTTTCCGAGATCTACAACTTCACAATTATGTGATCTGAGAAATTTCTTACTGAATTTATGAAATTTCCATATCTGGCACCTTTTTAGCAGTCCCGAAGAACGCAACACATCAATCATGAGTGAAGGAACCATGAATCGAATTCAAGGAAGTTTACATGACACTTCAATTAATTTTTATTTCGGTTCTATGGGTGCAAATGTTTGTTTTCGATTTATTACTCTAAGGCCACTCATTTTTTGTGTGTTGAATGATGATAGGTACCAATTTCGAGAGGAGGTTTTGCTCAAGCATCCCCCACATGCAGTCGACAACCGAAAATGATAGAACATCAACGATGGTAGAAATTGTCATAGAAGAAAGGAGCAACGAAGAAAATCAAATCCAAACAAATGAGGAAAGAGTCCAAACACTATGACAACCAGATTCCCCAATGTCTAAGGCAATCGCTACGATAGATGAGGTGCACTATGGCCAAAATCCATGAAGACCCACTAATGCAAGAAGACAAATTCGAAATGTAACTGCCTTCTTTACTCCCTCATCATCACAAAGAGAATAAAGACAAATGTTTGTAAATGAAAGGTCACAGAGGAAGGCGAAAGGCCAAAAGTTATATTGAACTCCAATAAATACTAGAATTGTATCCAAAAGAAGCGGTTTTTTGGCTCTTCAAACATTGTACATTTCTAAACTATTTTGGGGAAGATAATGCCAACTAAAATTGAGAAGCCATTCCTTGGAGTTTTTTATGTACTATTGTTGAAACTGTTAATATTGAGAATCCCTCAAGACCATCTTTCGATAGAGAGAAGAACTTGTGTGTGTTGTTGTTCTATTGTGAACTATTTCAAGCGGAACATATGTTGTTTACACTAGTTGTAAGGACATGTTTGCTTATAGACTAATTTGATGCAATCTATGTTACTCTTACAGTTTTGTTGTCCATTCTTATATTATATGCCCTGAGCGTATGAGTTGTGAATGTATGCATAAAAATAATTTAGACTATTCTGGTTATGGACTTGTATGCATGTGTTTCTAACTGTGAGTGCCTTCATGACAACTATCTGATTGGAGTTTATGCATAGTTTAGTTTCATTACAACTCATTCAGTTACGATGGTTTGTTCTTGGATAGTCTAGGATAGGTTTAGAGTAGATTAGATTTTTTTCATGCATTTACATAGTCTTCGTATACATCTTGCATTTTCATATCCATCCATCATTCACCTTCATCGATGGACCAAGCCACAATTAGTAAAACCAAAACCGTAAATGGATGTCGAGGTAGAATCCAGATGGATTCCCTATTCCAAACGTTGAGAAATTTGATTAAGACTTTTTACGAAAAATAACCCTTACTCTTGACAAAGGGCGATTTCCAACTCATAAACAAGTTGTTACTCTTAAAACATTAAAAAAAAAAACAATAACAACTAACTTTTCTTTGCCAATTTTACTAATACATTTGATACAATCCCATCCATAAAATAAAACTTTAGGAAAAAATGAATAAAAAAGAAATGAAAGATAAAATACATATGATATGATATTGTAATAAAAATACATATGATATGATATTATAATATTATATGTATGAATAATTAAGACAACAACACTGAAATCCAGATGAAGATTTAAATGATTAATATAACTTATTGAGTTGGGAACAAAACATATGTATGAAATATTATTAAATCAAATCAAAATTATATAATTCCACATAAATCTTACACGTCTTTCATAAATGCAAATAAAATATTGTATTCTATTATATATAGAATATAATGAGACATTATTTAAGAACCATGAATCCTGGCTCAGTACAAATGATGTACAATTTTTAAATTTGACCCTAATTAAAAAATGAAACTTTAAGAATTTTATAATATTTATGTTGATGTGTGAAAATTTGTGAGATATTTCCAATGCCACTCTGTATTTTCCATAGTTATGACCTTATGTGTGCTCCATTGACAAGCATAACCCTCATGAAATTCCACCATCTCTCTCGTATCGTAATATTTGATTTCACTTCACTTTTATTTATTGGGAAAACTACATTTTTCTAAAGAAAGTAGAGTACGACTCTTGATTACAGTTTAAAAACCACTTCACGATAAAATATTAAATGTTGTATGACACTATGTATATATTGGTGGTAGATAAAATAATCTAATAATAACTAACATATTATTAATAATAACTAATATATCATGGTGAAAGGAAATACAGAAGAAAATATAAGATATACATGTTTTGAAAGAAAAATATATAATAATAATAATAATTTATTTTTACGGTTATTATTAAGTCACACTAAATTGGTGTATGAGATCCTCTTGTTTGTGAGACAAGGGATCTCCTTCGCTCGGCGATTTGACTAGTAAAGTCTATGGAGGTATACATACCCTACCCCCCTCTGGATTTTAACTTGTGACCTTTTAGGAGGAAACACATGTTATTAACTATTAGGCCCACTCAGGTTGTATTTTTGATAGTATTTTTTAGATGGAATTTTTTTATAATAATAATAATTTTAATTTATTTATTTTTTTAATATTTAATAAATTTAATTTTGTATATATATAATAATATATATTTATAAATCTTTTTATTATTATAATGATTTTATCTCTTTAATTTTAATTTTACATTATAATTTCTTTTGAATTGTATTGTAAAATATGTTTTTTAGAAAATTTAACAAAATTTAAATATATAGCATGATTACTCATATGCACCCTTTGGAAGAGTTAAGTAGACTCTAGCAATAGAGACAACTTTACACTACCATCTCCATTTCTTCGTTCATTCAATTCTCCAATGTTAAGAACCAAATATCAATATAGCATAGAAAAACCTTAGAAAAAGTACTCAACGCCTTGAAAAAGAGATAATTCCAGATAATAAGCCTCTTAGAGGGGGCAACCTCCTTTTACCCCACTTAAATATTCAAGTACCAGATGATTCCAAATGAAAATGTCTCCTTGGTATATATAGGAGACTAGGAGGTATAATTACAACTAATGGAATAAAGTTGAGATAAATAAAATAACATTACTAATGTAATATGCCCCAATTAAGGGGTAATGAGCCAATATTAGG
>SNQJ01S0016304.1:100887-112726 GCA_010110895.2 Picea sitchensis | reverse complement strand
CGTGTTCCTCTTCGCGACTCCTTCTTGTCCCCCCAACGGTCGAGCCTCCCCTTGCACCAGTTATTGATTCCTCAAGGAAGACCGTGGGAGCGCCACCTCCTCCTCGCAAGCCTCGAAACACCAAGAACCAGTCCTCTGACTCTTTCTTCGACACGCAGCTGAGAGAAAGCCTCACTATTCTCTTCGGTTTGGTCTTCGAACTCCGTCAGGGGGTGGAGGACCTTCAATTCCGTCTACAAGCCACGGATGGAAAAGTTGTGGTCCTTCTTCAATGCCTTTCCTCCCTTCAAGAGGCTTTCCCCTCGTACCCGGCAGGTGCGGCTTCAGCAGAGGAACCCTATGTAGCGACCAGTGAAGGAAACGCCCAGACATAGCGCTCCGCAGGGAATGGGATGGAGCAATCCAAGCATGTGGACATGGCCGTGGAGGTGGAAACAGCACGGCGCGCGCTGCAAGACACCTCGCCATATGCCAGCAGAGACGAGAGCAACGTGGAGGCTGGAATGCAGTGGGAAAATCAAGTGACATACGTTGAGGAGGAACCTTGGTCCGAGGTCGTCCATGCCACCTGGCCAGGTTATTTGCCAAATGTTTAAGCCCATAGGGGCACTTCAAGTTTCAATATTTTCTCTTTTTTTAGTTGTTGTCCAGTCAGTTTGAGACGGTTTCCTTAGACTGTTACACTACCTATGCTTGACTCCCTTGTTGGCTGGACTGGTTTCCCCTCTGTTGGAGTAGTCCAGTAACTACAATAGGGCTAATCTCTGTATTTTGTATCTCTATTTTGGTTTTTTAAGGCCTTTTATATATAATACTTCTAACTTACAAAAAAAAAAAATTAATAGTTAAAATATAATTATGAAATGGTATTTGGAGTATGCTCTCGACCTCCAAACTATTAGTACAAACTATTAGTATGAAAGAAGTTGTTGGTATTCTATGTGATTCTATAGTGTATATTGAGGTAAATCTTAAGAAATAGATTTGTTATAAATATTAGTTTTGAAATTTTGTAAAACATTAAGATTTTAATGATATTTATGGTAAGTTTGTCTTGTATTTATCCAAAATAAATAATTGAAAATCAATACTATTTTACCAAAGAGTAATTACAATATACTCAATGAGCATAATAATGTGATGATATTATTAATTTTAGCTATCATTATTTGTTGTTTTATTTTTAAAAATTAATATATTAAACATATTTTTTAATATAAAATAAATATATATAGGAGAGGTAGGTGCAGGAGGGGTGCTTTATGGCCCTAGAGTAACTTGGGAATTTGATTTTTATTGGAATCTTTGTACCACCTCGAATAACAAATCAGAATCTTATGCAGTCTTTCAAGGGGTGCAGTTAGCAAAGCAAAGACAAATTACTCATATGAACATTGTGGGTGATTCCAAAAACAATATCAGATATTTTGTTACTAGATCCTCTCCCAAGGATCCTGGTTTAAAGGTTCTTGTTGATCATATCTGGATCTCTTTGTCAAACCTCATTGTTTTTTTTTTCCACGTTCTTCACAAAGATAACAAAGAAGCTGATGAAATGACCAATAAATCCATTGGCTTAGCCCCTGGTTCCTTGGGGGTTTGTGATGAAGTGTGCTTTGACACCCCTCCTTAATGTTGGGGGTTGGAAATCTGGGTGGGGCCCGTTTGGACCATGTGGAGTCTCATGTATCACCATGTGGAGAGTACATGAAAACATTAATACAATGGCATATCATGAATTTAAGTGAAAGACAAGCAATTAGTCTCATGAGTGGGTAGATTAATTTGGCTCGTGGGCGCAAGAGGTGATCGAGAAAGATGGTATGAGTATTGTACATTCTCGTTCCAATTTCAATGGATATGACCCAGGATGGTAAAASAACCATGATGTAAGCGCAAGGAAAGGAGGGGGAAGTACATATTAGTCTACCTAATTTGGGAAATGTCATCAACAAGATTGTGTGCTTACATGGCTACCTCATGGGAGTTTATTCGAACAAGGATGTCCATGTACRAAGTGCATGTATGGTTCTAATTCAGACTGGTGGTTATACTATTAAACATGACGATGCAATTATGGATGTGGTATTTCTTGCTGGATTCATGTTGGATACGTTTGTTTGTCATTTAGGTTGCTCCCTCTCTGGTGTGTTGGTTCTAGTGGGTAGTGGTTTATCTAGTGTTTCTCGTGTGTGCTTGTTGGATAGGCATTTTGAATAACTAATTTTTGAAGAGCGTGTGCAAGAGTAGAAAAGAGAGTAGTTTGTGGGGTCAAATTAGAAGTCAGAGTGCATGCAAAAGTAGGAAAGGTAGAATGCAAGAGAAAAGCAGGAAAAACAACATGCAGGTGAAAAGGAAGGAAAAGAAGCATGCTGTGAAAAACAAGGAAAACAACTATGACATATTAGGATTTTGGGATTAACTATTAGGGTTATGAGCCCTAAATCTATGTATAAGTATGTAATGGGTTGGAGAAGAATATATTGGTAAAAGTAAGAGTTTAGTGTGCATATAATTGAGAATCTATGCTTAGGGTTGTGGAGATATTTTGCAGAGAGAGAGAGGTGAGCATTGCAGAGTGGCTAGGCTATATTGAGGATATAATATGTTGTATCTATTGTATGTGCAGTGGGTAAGATTGAGGTGATTATTGCATGAAGATCAATATAGAATCCATTCGTTGTGGACATAGCCTAAGGATTGAGTGAACCATGTTAAATTTGTTGTCAGAATGTGTTCTTTGATGTGGTTGTTCACGTATGTTCTTTTTATGCATGAGTAATATAGATCTGTTTACTATATGATTGATGCGTAGGAATAATGAATGATATAGTGGGTTATTTATGTTGCAATATATGTTATAAGGGTTCTGCACAATAGAGTTTGTTAACTAATCAAAGGATATGAATATAAATATTATGCACAGGGTGGATAAATAGTAATAGATATGATGATAGCCTCACATCCCCTCATCCCCGAAAAATCTCGGTTCCTACAGCCCCAATAGATACCAAGGGGGACACTTCACTTGCTTGCAATTGATATCGAAAGGGATGGTATCTGAAGGGTTTTGTTGGTTGAATAAATTGAACCTAGGGTCTTATAATTGTGCACCAACAAATGGTTATGTTGTCAGGACCTAGACTCTGTAATTGAGGGAATGTTTTGGAGGTTGACTAAGAAAGAGGTCATCGAATGGATGGAAAGGAATAAACGAGAATTTTCCCAAGGAGAGAACATAAACCCTCGGATGAGAAACGAACAATGGTTGCAAAGGTATGTGTTCATAGAGCTGCATGAGATTTTCTTTGGTGAATTTATGATTATTTTGATTGAATGGTTTGAAATATTAGTGGAGAATACTGGAAGATACCATATTGTAGCACCGAGGGATTGGACCCTTAAGTTGGTAAGACAATTGAATTCAATAATTAATACTACTTCTCGCACCATTGATTTCTGGTTGAATAACATACTGGGGGTTATATTATGGAATTTGTAATAGATTTTACCCAATCATATAGTGTTGTAGAAAGAGATTTCTTCAAGGGTCCACGTGGAAGGTTTATGAAATAATTGGGTACTTGGATAAAGATGTTTTTGTGTGAAAAATGTGTGATGACGATGGAATATAAATGCTAAGGGTATTCTCACACATAGGGGAACTGGGGGTTGACCAGGGGATGGTCTAAAGGTAGGAATGAATGAATAAATAAATGACTAAGGAAGGGAGGGACTAAGGATGTAGAGAAATGAGGAAGGTATACCATAAGAAGAAGATGTGTTTGGGGTACTACGCAGTGGAAGAAGGTACAAGAGGTTGAATACTTAGGCTGAGGAAGGAGAGTCGTGGAGTGAGTATGAGAGGAGAGTATTATGCACAATAGTATAGATTGTAGAAATACCACACACAGAAGGAGAGGAAGAGGATTCTTAGTTCAATCCTATAATAGAAGAGTTTTTAAGTCCTACTCAAGATAGATCATGTGTCGATTCCATGACGCCATGTACGTCACCTAGATCTGAGATAACATTTTAGGATTTGTCGAAAGCATTTATAGTTAGCAGAGGAAGACTGAGTAGTAGTAGCTAGGGAAGTGGGAGAAGTGAATCCAGTCAGAGTCAACCAACTACATCGGGAGGAGGTACTACACAAAATACCATAGCGGGATTAGATAATACATTAAGAGTGCCTAAGTTCCAGGGAGTTGGGTCGAAGGACCAAGAACAACATTTGTTTGTATGTGAGACAATTTGGGTTGTGAAGAATGTCCAATATGAGGCCACAAATATTATGTAGTTGTAAACAATGCTTAGAGATCGCACATTAGTATGGTACATGAAACTGCAAAGTACCACACCAATAGGTCAAGAAAGGACAATAGCAGAAATTCGACAAGCATTGTTGAAAGAGTTCAAGAATCTGAAATCTGAGTTGCAGTACATCACAGAATTAAAGGAGATCAAACAAGTGTAGAGTGAGTCAGTGTGGGAATAGATCAAATATTTAAGGATTTGATGGGTAGGTTGACATTTCAAATTCCTAATCAACATCACAAAGAATGGTTTATTGCAGGACTATTTCCACACATTTGCTTCCCATTGATACAATAAAAGGTCGTGTCACAACGTGAAGATTTGGAGATTGCAATGAAGCTGGAAGTGTCTCCTGTAGGAGATGGTGGGGGAATAGCTCAATTCCAGACATAGTTTAGTTTCCTTGAAAATCCAACTAGAAGAATTGACGAAAGGAAAGGAGAAGTGACAAGTCTGTTGTACCAAGTGTAGGACTAAAGGCCACCATAAGGACAAATTCCCAACCTTTGCACAATATTTGGAAACTGGAGAACCAAACCCATTACCAGGAGGGGGGTACTGCGAAATATGTAATACATGGGGACATCATCCACCTAATTTCCCATTGTTGTAGAAATACCCGAGCATGACAAGGAATTTTTTGTGTAACTTTTGCAAGTCAGTAGGGCACGAAGAGAAGGACTGTTGCGCATTAGATTTGATAAGAGAGCGCACTTCATATACGTATAGAATTTAGGAGGAAAATGTCATTATAGAAGGAGGTGGTCTTCCATATAATAATTAGAGAGGATTTCATCTAGGAAGGCGAGGAGGATTTTGCAGAGGTCGAGGCAAAGGAATTTTTGGCATAGGAGGTAGGGGACCAATAATATTCTACAATTGTAATCAATTGAGACACTTAGCTCGTGACTTCCCAAATCCTTGTACAACCTGGACGTATTGTAGAGCACTATATCATGCGATAGAAGAGTGTCCTCAATTACTTGTGAAGTGGCAGGAAAGAGGGAATCATGACCAGAACCTAAATCAGAACGTACAAAAGATATCAGAAGATGTACGTGATGAATGACCCAAAATAGTAGTTGTCACGTGCGAAGGAGCTAAGATGTGAGCCGACGCGAAAAATGAATGGAGACAAAGTGATCAATGGGTGAGGAAATCAGCAAGACCTATGCCGAAATTTGACCCATGGTAAGTGTTATCACATGAAATTGCCTTGGGTCTTTTATCCCTTAGGTTTAATTTTTTATCCTTTAGACTTTAGGTTTGCTTTATTTTTCTTTGTGTGATTTTCTTATTTTATTTTGAACAAATAAAGACTTGTGGTTTTGGATCACTTTTGGCCCACACATAGATTTTAAGACTAGGTTCATTCTATGGTTTATGGGTTCGACTCACCTCTTGACTTAACATCAGGAATAACCCACCCCATGATCCAAATGAATTGACACATCACTCCATCCACTCATACTCTTTATCCTTTCCATGATGTCCCTATGTTCGTTAAAGGGGGTCAAATCAAATTTTGAAAAAGGCATTGCCAACTCACTAGGAGTTTCCGTAGCGTACCTTTTTCCTATGATCCTTGTCATATTTCATCATAATCCGCTGAGGTCATGATTTAGCTTATTTTCGATGCCCTTGTCGTTAAAAGAGAATATTAAGATCTGGTCATTTATGAAGCTTTCTAACGGTTTAAGAATTTGAATTTTATCTCAAGCTCGACATTGTTGAAATCACTAGTTCAGACCAGCTGCAGACTGCGCTACGGGATTAACTGTCAAAGCTAAATTGGAGGATGAGGTGGACGTAACAGTTTCCTAACTTTTTGCAGATCCTCCATTATCAGTCACAATCTCCAGGTATTCTGTGAACCCTCTCAATTGCATGGAAAATTCTTGAGATACCCCTGCCTCGGATTTTGGTAGCACCCAACGCTGCATACTACTTCCTCTCTCATCCATTTGCATCTGTAGTTTTTCTCCCACAGAATTCATATTTATTTTCTACCTAAATCTCACATATTCTATAGGTCAAGCCATTTTTCTTCTGAAGCTTGAATACATGCTCAGACACTTGGCCCTTGTGTGCACACTGCGCTACATAAAGTTGTTGCTAAAACTACACTACATATCCCCTGTTTCATGCATTGTTTTTTACTTGGATTGGTCAGTGTTATCTTTTGTATTCAAATACCCATTCATTAGCCTCTTCTTTTCACTGTATCATCATTCATTCATCTTATGATCTGCTGGCAGTGATTGGAAGAAGTCCTTACCCTTCCAAATATTTGATGACCATGGTATGGTGATATAAAGCTGAACAGTGCATTCCTGTCTTTCTTAACTTAGGATTTCTTTCTCTCAATTTTAAAGAAAGGACATCAAATCAGTCTATTGTTAATTCAAGGTGAGTTGGAGGAAAATCCTTGAGAGAGAGCAACCATTAGTCACTGTCATTTCTCATTTGAGCTTTGCCTCTATTTGTTTCATCACCCCTCACTACACCAAAACCTTTGATCCACTGTCTTTATCCATGGAGACACCTCAAAAGAATAAATCTCACAAGGGAGGGAGTGTGGTCAGGATTGAACCCTCTAACATGCACATGTTTGATGTTGAGTCAATGGTCAAGGAATTTTTCCAAAGGGTTGGTTGCCTCTCTTTTTTCCAAAACATGCAGAGGGGACACCCTGAAGTAGCAAGGCAGTTTGCATTACACTTTGATGGCATTAAGACTAAGGTGGGAGACCTTGAGTTTGAGGTATATGAAGCCTCTATTGCCGCAACCACTAGGATTCCTAATACTGGTGAGAGGTGTTTTAAATCCATGATCCTATATGCTTCCTTCTTCAAGGACTTCCTCAAACCAGACTATCAGACAAACAATTTATCCAAGGGAGTGCCTAGAAGCCACCTAGTTGAAGGTTTTGATAAAATGTTGAAGATCATCCAGAGATACTTTACATGTGAGGGGAGGTTTAACATGTTATACCAGTACCATATAAGTCTCTTGCTACATTTTACTGGTAGAGATGCCATGAATATCCCTTTCTACCTTTTGAGGAGCATGGGGAAGATGTTTGATAGAGTCCAAGCCAATTCCAAGGCTGTGGACACTAATGTCTTTCACTCTAGATTGATCAGGATGTTGGTGATGGAAGTGTTGAAGAAGAAGAACATTCCTTGGGAACAGTTCATTGTCTCTGCCCACATGCAGTTGGATATATCCTCTACTCCTCATTCTAGGATGCAGATTCCTTTTCCATCTACTAGTGTTGCTCCAGAAGGAAAAAGAAGGAAGAGAAAAATCAAATCCACTACTCAAGACAATGAAGCCCTCAAGGAAATTGAAGAAGAAGGGAGAGAGGTTCATCACTCTCCACAGAGAGATTTTTCACCTCCACTTGCACCTGAATTGGAAGAAGTCCCTTCATCCACCAAATCCATAACCAAGAGGGGAAGGAAGTTTTATTTCTCTTCACCTGCTCCAGCAGCTAAGATCAAAATTAGGAAGCCTTTTACCAGATCATCATCCCTCAAGGATTTTGTTGAAGCAGAATTCCTACCCAATGTTTCAGTTCCAAGGAAAGATAAATATAAGGGTAAAGGAATTGAGAAGCCTGTTGAGGTTATAAACATCAACACTCCACCTAGTAATCACACTTTCAAAATATTGATCAGACAACTCAGGGAGTCTAGGAAGGAGGTTACTCATTTGAAAGAAGAAAGTTTGACTAAGATAATTAAGATGAAGGAGCTCATGGATATGTACAGTAACACCCTTGATCTGGAAAAAAAATCAGCAAGAAGATCCCTGCCTCTCCATAAGAAACTTAACAACCTCTACAGGAAAAACATAAGCTTTCAGTCTCAAAATAGAAAACTCAAGGAAAAATTGCAGCATTTCAAGGATGAATTGGGCTAGAGGAACTTAAATGTTTAGGTACAAGCTACAATTGAAAGAGATGAACTGGTGGTCAAGGAGAGTACACCTACAATCAAGAAGAGTATCCCTGCAAAGGAAAAACATATTTCCATGATAGAGGGAAGCTCTCCTGCAACAAGAAGGAGTGCTAGGTTGATGAAGTAGTTGGGGGATATAAGATCCATTTTTGTGAGTGGTCTCTATTTGCAAGAGTAAAGTGATCAAGGACAATATAATTTTCCACCTATATAAGCATCTACAGGCTCCTAGTCCATCAACTAAGTTTTTTGTGTTTTTTGAAGGATTGGTCTCATCACACAGAAAAAAACAGACATTTTGTAGCGCCATGGTGCTACAAAATTGTTTATATAGTATGTTCTACAAAAATGCGCTACCTAGAATGCTAAAAAATCTCCTAGATGAACTACACAGTGGCGCTACCAATTCTACAGGATTGTGTCAGCAATGGCGCTACCAAATTTGTAGGAACATTTGATAGATGGCACTACCAAATCTGTAGAATTGTTTTGATGAGTGGCTCTACTGAATCTGCAGGACCATTTGAGGTGTGGCGTTATCGAATCTGCAGAAGCTATTTCGGGAGGGGCGCTATGGAATTGCACACAGAAATTACAAAGTATTGGAACTACAAAAACTACAGACTTGTTTTGGAGGAGGCACTACAAAATCTCCAGAGTTGTTTTGCAAAGGGAACTACAAAACTGGATACCCAATGCGCTATTGAATGTCACTATGAACTGGCCCTTGCAGTCAAGGGATTTGAATTCATGACTCATTTGGATGGTTGATGATGTGGAGAGAAGCGAGGATCATAGGTGGCATCATGGAGGCAACATACAACCCTTGGAGGACACTTGGAAATGAAAAGGAATGCCCCTAAAGGGAGACATGTCATTTAATTCTTGTTGGAGTAGTTTCCAACATGGTTCCTATTTTGTAGCAGTTCTTTAAGAGTTGTTAGCACATGTGTTATAATGGTAATTATTTTAGAGAATCATAGGGGAGGGAGGCCAACTCGCACCTCTAGTTGTTGCCTTTCCTTTTTGGTTATAAATACATATTCTAAATTATTAGAGAGGTTCGGATGGTTGATCTGGGCTCCTTGATTGTAATATTTTTGACTAAGTAGATTGTTCTCTGGTTATGTATTGGACTTGAGAATTTTTTATTAATAGAAGTCAGTTTCTCTTTATTTCATCTTGTTGCCTCTTATGTTGAAGTAATCATGATTGGATGATCCATATGAGATTATTATGGTTGTGTTATGATGAATGTTTGATTATAATATTGCTATGATGTTCTTCAGTGTTCTTTAACTTTGAATTCAAGTTCTTGTGTTTGAGTTTTTCCTCCTTGGGTTGCTTGAAGACCTGATTTCAATAGCATACCTTTACACCTCCCTCACTAAATTATTCCTCCTATTCACTTTTACTCCCATTCACTCACTAAAGCTAATCAAGACCTCATTTTATTATGCATGCTAGCCCAAATTTTTGAGTTAAAACATTATTATTCTGAGTCTTGTCCATTTGACCTTTAATCACTCATTTACATTTACACATACTTTGATGGGTACTAGGCTTATCCTCTTTGCAATCTGAGGGTGATTCTTAGTGCTAACAGTAAGAAAAAAACGCATATCAGGAGACAATGAATGAGATACTAGGACCAGATTGGATAGCATCAATATCATCTACAACCCCTGTTGTTGACATGCATTTGATCTATGATCGTACTACCCCAGAAACGCCTTTTGGAAAGGAAAGTCCTTTGAAATAATTTCTGAAAAGTTGTTTATAATTCATGAAAGATTAAACTACATTGAATGCATTGTGCAAAATGATTGATCATTGCATGCAATAAAGGGAACTTCCTACCAGCAGAGGGTAGTGAATCAGGTACTACGCAAAAAGAGGATGATTGGTGATTTTAGATTAAGTATGCAGATTGAGGATTATGACATGGAACAAGTCACTTTAGACTTGGATTCTGATGTAAACATTTTTCTAAAGAAAACATGGGAAATGATGGGGAAGTCGAAGTTTATTTGTTCTCTCTTCCAGTTAAGATTGGCAAACCAACACAAAATAGTACCAATTGGTCGATTGTTAAGGGTACCTGTGAAAATAGACGAAGTGCACAGTGTAGAATATTTCGAAGTCATTGAGATTGTGGATAATATTCATCCATAACAAATGCTAATGGGGCTTGAATTGGCCTTTGACAATCAAGAAATTATTAATTTGAAGAAAATGGAAATGATCTTTGAAGTAGGGGACTTGAAGGTTACTTCACTGTTGGATCCAACAGAAAGAAAGAGGTATATCGAACTAGCTAAAGGGAACGAAATTGATAACCTATATAATATGATTTCATGAATGGATGACTACGTTAATCCGACTGCATATGGAAACCTAAGTTGGAGAAGCATTAGCTCATGTGCATCAGATTTAGAGGAAGGATTGAAACATTGACAACAAAGGATGTATGAAGTATCAACCAAATGGTGTGCCCGTATTAATCCATCATTGCGTTGGATTGGAACATAATTATGCGACCCGCCTAGGTATGATGTTTTTACTGACATAGAATATTTTGTTCGGGTTTTTGAATTGTAGATACCCGAACAATAAATATTGTTGGCATTAGATGTTGTCTTGAAAGCCACTCTAGCTAGATGGTGGCATTCACATAACGAAGGAGTAGAATATTGGCAGGAGTGTAGAATATTGATGCAAGTTAGATTTGGTATTGAGGTTGAGTATATTGCACAAAAATATGTAGGAGAAAGTGACCCGATAGATCATATTAAGCAGTGTAGAAACATATGGAGTTTGATACCGAAGAAGGAAAGGACGCATAGGTTCATACATACATTGGACACTATCCCTAAGAAATAATACTTGGGAATAGAAATGCATATAGAAATAATGAACTGAAATGAACTAACTCAAAGTTTTAAGGTAAAATTTATGTTTGAAGATGAATCCCCATTGGTAGACATAGCTTTGTAGGCCATTAGAACCAAGGTTTTTTCAGAAGAAGGGTCGATGGATGTAGTACCTATGTGTAATGCACATAGAACTTCTATGATAGTTCATGAACTACTGGAATGCTATAATGTGGTTCAAGAAGGTCATGACGAGGAGGATCCAAGAAATATAAAAATAATTGAAATTGGGAGGGGGAATGTAGTGGAAGGTCTAGATCTTGAATCTAATGAATATGCACAACCACTAAGGACACACAAGGTAAATACTGGGACAAAAGAGAATCCAAAGTTTGTAGAGATAGGATACTATTGGAATGATGAAATTGTGGAAAAAATTGCAGACTTACTTCGCAAGTATCAGGATCTATTCCCAACCACATTTGCAGAAATGAAAGGGACAGCTGGTGAGCTAGGAGAAATGAAGATCCCCTTGAAACTAGATTCTAATCCAGTAAGATAGAGACCCTATAGATTGAATCCGAAGTATAAAGAGAAGGTAAAGGTAGAAATAGATAGAATGTTAGAAGCATGAATTATTGAACCAATGGTGGAATCAGAATGGATAAGTCCAATGGTAGTACA
>SNQJ01S0016304.1:84295-96679 GCA_010110895.2 Picea sitchensis | reverse complement strand
CATAATAACTAAAGAGATAGGTCAGGATCCAGATATTAATGCTTAATCATGTTTTGTTTTGTAGTCTATATTAACAGTATCCATTATTGAATTTACTTTGTCTGTATATGCAATAGTGTTATAATTTGGAGAAATCCTAGAGGAAGGTTAGGAATATGGATGTTAGAAGCTTTGAATGAACTGAAATTTTTCTATGATATCTGGTCCTATTTTTGTACTAACNTAAAAGCTCCATTTCTTTTTTAAATATTTTTAAGATTTATATTTTTTTAATATTTCATAATTTTATATTTAATTATTTTTCTCTCTTTTTAGTTTTTTAAATTATTTCATAACTTTATACGTAATTATGTTTCTCTCTTTTTAATAATATTAAGAATAATATAATTTTTATTCTCTTTTTTAATAATTTAACTATTTACTTTTATCTTTATATTTTAATTGATTAAAAAAATAAAATAATTTATTTAATAAGAACAAGTTCTATTTACTTTTATCTTTATATTTTAATTGATTAAAAAAATAAAATAATTTATTTAATAAAAACAAGTTGTATTTAATAACATTTTATGTTAATAATAATAAAACATTAAACCAACTTCATCTATATTGTTAATATTTTATTTTTATTGGATTTATATTTAATTTTTTATTTTAATATTATGTTATAAGATTTTAATACAATTTTATACATCTAATCTCATTTAAAAAAATAAAAAAATAAAGTTTACCATCAATTTATGGCATTCAATTTATAGTTTCTGATATTACACTGAAAACCATTCCTCTTTAAAATAGTCATTAGATTTTTGAGTATTTTTTAAATATTTCATAGATTTAACATCTAATCTTATTTTCAATCATATTGAAATTTGTATAGTTTTAATTTATTTTTTTTAATAATTTAAATACTTAGATTTAGCTTTATTTTTTAATTGATAAAAAATATATTTTATTAATGTAATTTACCTCTATCTTTATTATATTTTTAGTTTTATCCCATCTCCCTTTACATTTAGTTGTGTTCCATTTATTTTATAGTTTTTTTTATAACAAAATTTGGAAAGTTATTTTATTATATTTAAGTTGACATGTAGACTAGACGGATTTCAAATTTTAGTATAACAATATTCTTTATCGAATCATAAATATATTGTTTAAGTAAAAATTAATTAGATGATATTAACTAACTATGATTTTTTTTTACTTAAAAGTCTAGAAGAGTAAGTGTATTCTAATTCAATCATACTTTGGATTGTAATGAATAGGATTAATATGCCATAATTTGTATTTATCAATTTATTTTAAAAGTGTTTTGAAGACTTCAATTTACACTTGTGACATTGTTAATAGTTATTGTCACTTAAATCTATCCAATTTTACTTCAACTTTTTGTTTTTCAACATAAAAATTGCTCTTTATATTAGTAAATATAAATAAGTGCACTTTACGTCATCTTCGACCATGGTCTTACTTGGCACACCTGCCTCCCGATTCTATTCATATACCAGAGCCTTTACAAAAAAGATATTTCTAAGAGAAACTATAAACACTAAGCCTTTTAAAAAAATGACACATCTCTTTTCATCCCCAAAAAACCAGAGACAAAGGAGTATTTCCTTAGGATAAGATCCAAACACAAAGAACTACAAAAAAAGTGATAAGATGCCCTCCAACAGCAATGATACCAATTTTTACTTGGGCCTGACTTCCAGGATCACCAGGAAAGTGAAAAATAACCAGAAAAGACATGCTTAGTTAATAAAGATTGATGGAAAGGGTAGGCCCCTCATTTCCATCAACCCATCGGTTGAATTCTAACTTGCCTTCAGTCTTTGAAAGTACCTTTTTTGAGAGGAAATCTGCATCCATATTTAGCTCCCTGTAGAGATGGGTGAAGTCTATATCTCTGAACGTGTTTTTTAGCAATTTTATTCTGTCCATCCAACCCATCAAGGAAGCAATTTGTAGTTTGCCTATGTCCTTCAGCCACTCAATGATGATCTTTGAGTCACCAATTAACTGGAACACATCAAGATTCAAGCGTTGCACTAAGAAATGAGTCTCCCATGCTCCCAGCAGTTCAACCCTCGTCTTTGTCCCATGCCCACAGTTGAAGGTCCACTTATAGACCGAATTTTCATTGACCTTTATGAGGCCTCCCACCCCACACCTAAGATCGCTTAAGTGCGCAACCCCATCGAACCAACACACTATAGGAGTAATAAGGCAAGGGAGTTGAGTAATGTGAGCTTTTACTTTCTTAACTAGAGTCATCGAGGGGAGAAGGGTTTTAACTTTTGAAACAACCGAGAAGATCGATGGTTGGCTTCCTTCAAATATATATTTTTTCCTCTCCAGCCATATAAACCAGCAGATGATGGAAGGAAGTGTTCGGTAAGATGCCTCCTTTTTATGCCAACTCTCAAAGAAATCACTTAAAGAACTTCCTTCCAAGCAATCATAATAACAAAGTCTTTAAAAAACATGTACCACACCTCCCGACAGAAACTGTAAGAAACAAAAAGGTGACACACAGATTCAGCCTCTTTGAAACACAAAAAACAAATATTTAGTCACTTCCATCCCTTCCTTTCCAAAGTGTCCCAAGTAAGAATTATATTCTCCATAGATAACCAAATAAAAAGTTGTCTCTTTTGCGCGAAATCTCGTTTCCACATGTGTCTTCTCCATCCCCCGACACTTGTTGGCTAATATTTTTTTGCAAGGGCGATATATATATTTTTTACAGAAATGCTTCTCGATCTATCTTCTCCCAAACAAATGATCACATCATCAGTATTTTGTAGTTGTATCCCCGCGCAACTCAAGTTCTTACGCAATGCATCCCATTCCTCTGCTAGGATCCTGACAAGACCAAGCTCTTCACCTATTTTCCAATAATCGGAGAGTAATCTCGGCCTACCTGCTCCGAAAGCCTGATAAAGATATACCACATGATTCCTTCTTAATTCAGATAGTAGATGGCTTGAAAAGAAAGAGGCCTCCCCCAAACCTAAAATACTATCAAGACCAATTTGCACCAAGTGACCCAAACTCGGTCTCCAACAGAGCCAATGAGTTATCAGGTGCAATGATTTCAACAAATTTTGCCAAGTCTGCGAGGCAGACAAAATAGACATTGTTGTCGACCTTAGCAAAGTAACTATGGAGTAATGAGGAATGTACTTATCCTTTATCACCTTGCTCCACACCCCATCCTTCATTAAAACATGCCACAATGAGTTTGCGGCCAAATTACTATTGAATATAAATATGTTTTGAATGCCCCATCCTCCCAAATTCTTAGGATTTTCTATGAGTTCCCATCTACACAGGTGGAAGAGCTTCTTTCCCACATCACCCGACCACAGAAAGTTAAACATCAAACTCCAATTGTTTTGCAGGATGGAAGTAGGTATAGCAGCCAATGCCATCCAGTACATAGATTGACCTTCGAGCACGTATTTTACTAGTGTAAACCGCCCCCCCAGAGACAACCATCTATTACACCACAATCCAATTCTTTATTTTATTTTAGAGAGGATTCATCGCCAGTCCGTCGGTTTATAAGCATCAGCCTTTAGAAAATATCCAAGGTACCAGAAGCCTTTGGCAAGTTCCTCGAAACTGTGGGGAAACAAAACCTTTAAATTCTCTAAAGTCTCTCCAAAGACTCAAGAATAGTAAAAGATAGATTTAGACCAATTTATACACAAACCAGAGGCCCTACAGAAGGATGATAAGATTAATTTTATCTCTAACCACTCCTCAACCAATGCATTCATCAAAATTAACACATTGACCACAAAAAAAAAAATGTAATATCTTCACTAACCTTGAAACCTTCACCCTAGTAAGCTTCCCTTCTACCTTTCCCTTTTTTAGTAGTAAGCTAATACCTTCCATAACAAGTATGAATAAAAAAGGTGATAATGGGCAGCCCCGTCGAAGTCCTCTTCCACTCTTAAACATTTGAGAGGTCTCCCCATTTATCAAAACTGCAAAATTTGCACTAGTCACATAGCTTAAAATCCAATTGGTAAAGAGAATGTTGAAATTCGATTGGATAAGAATCAAGCGCAAGAAATCCCAATTTATACAATCATAGGCTTTCTTCAAATCTAACTTTAAAAACATTGCTTTTGATTTTTTGACCTTTATACTATGCAGGCATTCCTGAGCCGTGCCAATTGCATCCAAGATATGTCTACCTTTAAGAAATCCCAGTTGTTCCTATGACAATGACCGAGAAAGAATAGGCTTTATCCTATTAGCAATAATCTTTGAAATCAACTTGTAACATAAATTACACAGGGAAATCGGTCTGTAATCCACGAAAAAGATAGGATTATTTACTTTTGGAATAAGTGTCAGGAAGGTCGCATTTAAATATTTATTCATTGATCCCCGCAACCTGGAGTCCTCCACCAGTTCTAGTAAGTCATCTCCTACTAAATCAAAATAATGGATAAAGAACTCCATAGTCCACCCGTTGGGACCCTGAATCTTATCTTTGGCAAAAGACTTTAGAACCTTCCATAGTTTCGGCTTTGTGCATGGACACTCTAGTAGCTCTATATCCTCAATTTTTACAAAACGATAAAAAAGACTAGTGATTTCAACTTGATCATTTATATTCACCTGAACTGATTTCTCATAAAAGGTTTTATAAAACTTGACAACTTCTTTTTTAATAGCTTCCAAAATGGTATGAGTCTCTCCACCATCATCCCTAATCTCCCATATATGGTTCTTATTCCTCCTAAAGCTAGCAAAATTATGAAAAAAAATGTATTCTTATCCCCACTCTTTAACCACACCGCTCTACTTCTAAGTCTCCATTGTTCTTCTTATTCTCTTAATAAATTGTCCTGCTCTGCCTCCATAAGTTTAATTTTGGTCTCCCTATCACTATTAATAGGCTTTGAAGCCTCCTCCATGAGTAAATCATTCAGAAGTCCCTCCAGACGGACAAGATTTTCCTCTTGTTTTCTTTATACTCTTTTCCCCAAGCTTTTATAAGAGTCTTCAAGGACTTTAGTGTATTTGCTAATCTCTGCCAAACATCCCTTTCAACCAAATGTAAAGGGTCCTTCCAAACTTTTGACACTAAAGTAAGCACCTCATTTTCATTTAACCATCTCGCATTGAACTTGAAGGGGTGAGTTGTTGAGAAGGTAGGCCGATCTAACCTTATAAGAATTGGTGCATGATCCAAAAAATATGGATAATCCACCCACGATTTATACCTTCCGACACTCACAATAATATCTTCAACAACTAAGACTCGATCCAATATTTTGGAAATAATTGCTATACCCCTTCGGCCATTCCTCCAAGTTGGCACCAAGACATCTGGTGCAACATCTACCAGTCTTGATTTATTGAAAATCTCTTTAAAGAAAGTTGACAGAGGGTCCATATGTGTTGCTTCTCCCCACATCTCCCCAGCTTCACAAGTAAGGTTTAAGTCACCCACTAGAATAAGAATTATGTGCTCCAAAAGTCCCTTGGCAACCACCTTTTCCCAAAAAGCTTTCCTCACAATACAGGGTCCATATACATTTAGTAGAGTGACTGGTTGTTTTAGTTCCAGAAAAGTACATTTTAGTAGAATAACACCACAACACAAAAAAGGATAAATGCCAAACATATTTGGATTTCAAGATACAAGAAGGCCCCTCAAAGTACCTACAACACTAACCGCACAAGTGAGCCAAGAAGGACGAAGAGAAAACAATAGAGCATGATCCTTTTTTTCCTCAACCATAGTTTCTTGCATAAAGATAATGTCTGGACTTGTCCTCCAAAGAAGTCTTCGAAGGGAGGCAGATTTAAGGGTCCCCCCCACCCCTCTAATGTTCAAGGAGAGTAAGATCATGATTTCGCTCTCGCTAAGGATTTCAGGCCTCTAAGCGCCCCAAATTCATTTATGACTGGTAAGTGTGTCTCCACAGTTGAAGAACCCATAACCTCCTTCTTCTTCCTCACACTCTTAGTCTTTATAGGAGAAATCTCCATTCACAAACTCTTAAACTACATGAAATCTTTCCCAGAGGTCTCCTCAGATGTGCCCGGAAACCCTAAACCCCCAACATCATCTGGTCCATGGTAAACAGACCTCCCCCGATAAGTAGGTAAATGAATCGGGGAATGCACCTCTCTACAGGAAGGGATAAGGGATTCTAGTACATCATCTATATCACTATCCCCCATCTCAGGTTCCCTAAATCCCGATAGTATGCAATCCTCTACAGAAATAGCCGGTTGTATGGGATCCCTTCCTGATAAACCCGTAGCTCTAGGAACACTCCTCTCATAGTTGACGTCAGCAAGGACAACTTCCACATGGATACCGTTGACCATCTGAGAGTCAGTGGAGACCCCAGGTTGTGAACCTCTCCCTTCTAATCCTCTAGACAGTAAGGCATCGGTAGGAGCACCCGATGGGACTCTAGGCACTGAAGGAGCCCTAGAGTCGTCTAGAATGATCATAGGATCCTTTCGCACTCCAAAATAACTAGACACATCCAATACATTTATTTCCCAGGAAGATAAAGAATAATAGAGCGTAGGACAGACAGATTTGAGCTTACCTGTAATAGAGTCTACCAGCTCCGACAATGAGAAGTCTGCAAAGTCATAACCTCTCGGGCTAATCTTGCTCGACTCTATGTCTGGCGAATCAACGCGAGTTGATCTCTCCACCAAAGTTCCTTATGAGACCTCCTCCTCAAGTATACCCACACAGCCCCACCATAGATGACCCGTCTTCCGACACCACGTGCATCTTAAGGGGATGACTAAATAGTCCAGATTTTAGGACATATAATAGCCCCACCAAACAATATCCAAGGTCTCCAATATACCTGTGTGGATGTTTATTTCCACTAGGATTCTACCAATCCTTTTATCTGAAGCTCTGAGTGCCCCAAAGTTGACTCTGATGAACTTTCCAAGGGCATTCCCAATCGCTTCCAATTCTTTTTCATTCCAAAAGTGTAAAGGAAAACCTGGAAGAAACACCTAGAAATATCTGAGATAGAAGTAGTCATGAGAAGGATCAAAACTCACCCGCCAACGTTTGAGCATCATAATTCCACCATCGTAGCTCCAATCTTTCTCCAGAATCGTCTCAGAATCCTCCATCCTCTTAGCATGAAAACCAAACCACCCTTTCGTAAAAAAAACCACTTTTGGCTTATATCCCAAGAGAGGACACCAGTTAGTACTTACCCACTCTTCCAGTTGTGTCTTACACCTAGTCTGGTAGGAAAATCTTCCTACTAGAGTATAGAGCACAAGACTAACTGTGTCTTCCAGCCGATATCTTCACCTAGAGTTAGTGTCTGTTTCGACCTATTTGGGATCCAATGTTTATACCTCCGAGGACCCGTTCCAGTCATCTCTCCCTCTGGAAAATTGCGAGACACCCCCGAGATACCCTCCCTTTACCGCCCTCCTGCACCCCTGAATCCTCTCGAGCAAAACCTGGACATCCAACATTTTTTTTCTTAGAAGCTCCCGACTCCATACCTCTTACACTCGCGGGGGAAGGGTGACAACAATAAGCCTCGCGCTTTTCCACGAGAGAAGGTGTTATTTGGGCCTTAACCGCTTCTCGGAGCTCATTAAAGATGACATTAAGCCATGTTGTATGTGTAGAGGTGAAAAGATCGGCCTGCCTCCAGATGGATTCGTCAGCTGACCCCATAAGGGCGTCGACTTCAACATCCATCGGGAAGCACCTCCAGTGGAGTGTGAGTTAGCTGCCTTGGCCCATCCACAACAAGGCACCTATTGTCAGTTGTAATGGTGTACTGACAATGACCTTAATAACCCACTAATCAATCTTAAACCCGAGGAAGGATCGGACCCGCACTAACTCAGAAATTTATAAATAATAAATGACGTTCTTAACTCCGACAAATGCTAAAAGATCAGTAAGATAAGACAAGAAGGTAGGAAACAATGGCTAAAAAATACTTCATTCCGCCAAATAGGTGGGAGTCCACATGGTTCCATCCTACACTTCGATCTGCCAAATAGGTTCCATCCTACACTAGTTTAGCTGCAATCCCCACAAAAAGCCGAAATTAACTTTGTTGCAGGTGACTCCATTGTTGTTGCTCCAAGGTTTGAAAAAATCACCCATTTCCCTTTTCCCACTCCCGTTCATATCCCAATTACTTCAATTCTACTTCAACTTTTAAAAACATGGAGTAGCCATTGTCATTTTTATTTTACTTTTAAATTATACATAAGTAATGAGTTATTACAAATTTCAAGTGTTCTATAATTACTTTAATTTTATCTTTAGACCACATACAACTACTAATTTAAAATATTTTTAAGAAACACGTATAAACAACTTTGCTACTAATTTTACTTATTATTAATATGATTACATGTTATTAATCAACCTTTTATTATTATTATGTTGAATCAAATTGAAACTTACCCACCTTATTCATATCTTATTCATATAACAAATATAATTAAATGAGTAATACAACAAGTACAATTAAATGAGCAAGTCATTACTTCATAATCATTTTCTAATCTTCTATTCATTTCTTCAATTTATATTAAAACTTATGAGTTCCACGTTATTCATGAACTTTCTTCTTCACACAATTAAACCACTACCTCGAACATCCATATCATACTCCAATACGAAATTAGGGCACACATTACGCACGACGGGTGAGAGAAAATAAATAATATACTTCTTATAAATGAATACATAAAACATAATGGGTGGGTGAGAATGAATAATATATTTCTTATAAATGAATGCTTACAGTGCAAACTTGATATTGTTGAGGTAGGGAGAAATCATTTAACTCCTTAACATCTAACATTACATAACATTGTATCGATTACGTAAATAACATATTATTTTTTTTTTTAGTGAGCCTTATTACCTTAACACCATCCTTCTTGTTTTTATATGGATTAAAAACTATTTTTCATATTGAGCTAATCCATTGATTGAATTACACTTGGAAAGCCTAAAGTATAAGTAATTCATAATCTCATGCCATAATATACATGATACTTATCTATTATATAATAACATATATCAATCTTAATTTTTGAATTGTTTAATGCTTAAAGAGATCAAAATCTTGGAGATACAATGATGCAATCATCATTGTATTAAAAGTTTTTTTAGGGTGCCAATCATCTCGACCCTCAAACCTTATAACAGAGGCAGCTTTGATTGGGAGTGAATTGCAAGAATATTAACATTGCTAAGTTTATCCCATTATAATTCACTTTACTAAGGGCACGTGTCTAAAAATAATAGGAGAGACTTTAAAAAAATAAGATAAGCAAGAACACTACTTAGTCAATATCCATAATCCACTATTTTGAAACCTAAGACGTGAAGGGATTCACTATGGTTCTAAAAGGTAGGATATTATAAAAGTTTCTAATATGAATTATTTTTAATTAATTTCCATAAAACCATTTAAATACTTTGTCTAATAAAATTATAAATATTAATTGGAAAAGGATTAGATTACTTTTTCCTCTTACATCACCAAGTATTTCTTTCATGGATGTCCTATATCATTTCATTTACTAGATTGAGAAAATGATCTCTACCAAACTTGATATTTTGTTGTGTTTCTTCTTTAGTTCATCTTATCAATCTTCATATGTTAGGTATATAGTATTCCCACACAACACCGTGTAAATAAGTGATTTAGCTAACTAGAATCAAATTTATAACAAAAACTTGCCCAGGCCTTCCAAATTATCTAAACTCTTTTGAATGTGTTACTAGCTAGGCCTTCCAAATTATCTAAACTCTTTTGAATGTGTTACTAGCTACATTAGAAACGATGTGAAATGCTTTTGTTTCACTCATTCTTCACTTTTAATTCTAACCCGACTCTTATGCAACATGATATGATCAATCATGAAATGATTTCTTTCACGAATCAGTCCTACAACTTGTATATGGTTATCCTCTCTCTCACTTATATATAGACTAGGGTGGCCTTCCAATGCCCCATCACTTTTTTGTTGTATATGATTATCCTTTCTCACACATATATATGGAGACTAGGGTGGCCTTCCAATGCCTCATTACTTCACAAAGAGTTCCCTCGAAAAGTCTTTTAATGAACCATATTTAACGAAGTTTTAATTTAACGCAAACTAATTTATTTTTTTAATAATTTGACAGACAAATAAGTATTTAAGTTGGTGATTATAAATTAACTTATTTGTTTTGCTACATTAAGAGTGGAATGTCTAAATTGAGGGCTTTACTTAAGTTATCGAAACCTTATCAAACTTATCAATACCTCATTAGACTTATCATGACCTTATTGGGTTGGGTTGATTAGGCCCTTACTAGACTTATTAAGACTTTACTTGGTTGATCGAGGCCTTCCTGAACTTAATGGACCTTATGTTTACTTATTTCCTTATGGTATGAGGCTAATTTTTAGCACTAGATATCGACATGAAATCGAATATGATGATAATGCTCATTATCTACCTAAAAATGGAGTATAATAACTAAAGTGATAGAATATCATATGCTTCTAGAGTTTGCATCATATTTATTTGGGATAAATTAAGGGAACCTTGTGTTTTCTTATTTCCTTATGGTATCAGGCTAATTTTTAGCATTAGATATCGACATGAAATCGAATATGATGATAATGCTCATTATCTACCCCAAAAATGGAGTATAATAACTAAAGTGATAGAATATCATATGCTTCTAGAGTTTGCATCATATTTATTTGGGATAAATTAAGGGGAGGTTGGGTTGGGTTTCATTTCCATCATATTTATTTGGGATAAATTAAGGGGGAGGGTGGGTTGGATTTCATCGAGTGTTTAGCATGTAGTGACTTCTCTACAACTAAGCACTATTGCATAGATAAGGGTATAGTCAAGGGGGAAACTAGGTTTTTTCTAAGCATTTTATGCCAACCTTACTATTGCATAGATAAGGGTATAGTCAAGGGGGGAATTAGGTTTTTCTAAGCATTTTGTGCCAACCTTTGTCTAGCCAAGCTTTATTACATGAATACTTTTGGGAATTTAAATATAGTCTTTTATGCCCACCTTTCTCTAGCCAAGCTTTATTACTGTTGGTGTCTAAATATGTCTTAAAAAAAACCTTAGTTTAACATTAATTTATCAACCCATAGATTCATCTTTTATCTCAAGAATATCGGCAAAGTTTATGTAGGTAGCCTAAAATCGTGTAGCTAGACTAAATCTGAGTTTATCAACAATCGAGTTCCTCAAACGTTCACCAAAGATTCTAAGAACTAACTGGAATTGAAATCTGATTACTAAGATGTTGTGAAATGGAAAGGGACTAATTAATCTATTGAATTCACTTAACTAGAAAGCAGTAATTGAATCTAACTAAGAACTTGCAAAATTAACTATCAATTATGAATTCTGACTACTGGAAAGGAAATGACAAATTACTCTATCTGCGGAAAGAAACAACAATTATAATCTAATCGGAAGGGACAACTAATGTAACTTTACTGAAAGGAACAACTATTGTAGCTGCAACCGAAAGGAACAACTATTGTAACTTTAACCGAAAGGAACAACAATCGTAAATCTAAGGAAAAGGAACAACGCGGATGAAAATGTGAGGAACTGTCAAGCAATAACTTCAGAAATGGAAATCATAAAAAAATCATTGATAACTAATCGAAATGTCTGTCTTCTATACGCAATCGATCATAAAATCATCAGCACACTTGTGCATTTATCCTTGGCTATTGTAAAAGAAATATGAATCATAAAAAGGAAATCAAACTTTGAACTGATACAATTACAAAACGAGACAGTAAATCCTTCGGACTGGGCCCTCGGTCTTCATAAGTACTACTACGAGAAACTCAGAGCACGGAAATGGTAAAAACACTCAAAACTTTCATTGATTCCATGACTGGTAAAACATTTACAAACATTGTTGTGCAGAACAGTTTTGAATCTAATTACTTGAATGTGTTTTTTCTTATGTTTTTTCTGGATCTATTACCCTCTTATATATTACAATAGTTCAGGTACATCAAGCTATCCTGAGGATCGAAAGATCCTCATGATTGATTTACTATTATAAAATTACAATATAGAAAATGTATTATCTTCAAACTGCTTTGTGCCTAACAAGTCTTCAACCTTTAATAGCTTGTGCATAGCCAAAATCTCTTTGGTTATCTTTGGCAGTTATTTGTCCAATTCTGTAACAAAATCAAACCATTCCAATCGTAAATTAGAATCTATTTAATAAAACTTTAATAACAACCCTAAGAGACATATTAATCATATTCTTTCCTATCTATCCTTAACTATCTAAAGAATCAATCAAAATCATATCAT